>JAWPHD010008425.1:0-115320 GCA_037043455.1 Cyrtodaria siliqua
AAAAATAATAAAATCATTTAATATGCTGCTCATCTTTTATAGACGTTTACATACATAAAGTTATGTGCAAAAATATGGAAGAATGACAGTGTAATTGAGTTTTTATTGTATTTGACCTTTTGACCCCCCTGAGGAACCCTGGGTGCACAGCCATCATCATAATGTTTCATTTGAGACATAATTTTAAAAAAAAAGGACCCTCCCCCCCCCCCTCCCCCAACCCCACACCCACCAGGGCTTCCCTGCAGATGGTCCGAGTTCGATATAATACAAATAATAAAATCATTTAACATATTGCTCATCTTTTATAGACGTTTACATACATCAAATTATGTGCAACAATTTGAAAAAATTACAGTGTAATTGAATTTTTATTGTATTTGACCTTTTGACCCCCCTGAGGAACCCTGGGTGCACAGCCATCATCATAATGAATCATTTGAGACACAATTAAAAAAAAAAAGAGAAGACCCCAAATACCGACCGCCCCACCCACCCTGGGCCCCAGGGTAGACGTTCGAGTTTGCGAAATATACAAAATGAAAAAAATTACAGTGTAATTGAATTTTTAGTTTATTTGACCTTTTGACCCCCCCCCCCCATCCCCGCCCCCCCCCCCCCCCCTCACCCCCTTGAGGGTCCCCGATGGCCCCTGGGCTCGGAGCCAAAAATAATAGTGCTCTTGCAGGCCGTCATCATATGGTGATGTCATACCCTACGTTTGGTTGAATTCCGTTCAGCGGTTTAGGAGATGCGGTAACGGACAGACGGACGGACGGACGGACAAACGGAGGCGATTTTAATATACCCTGTTTTTTTCTTCTTCAAAAACGTGGGTATAAATATGAGCAGTATTGACTGGTGATGAAGAGGATATTTAAGAAAAATATGAGGGAAGTGGAGTGGGTACGGAAATGGTGAAGAGGTAAAGATTGGCGGTAGTGGATGATTGCCATGGAAAAGGCATGCCCTTTGCACTATTAAACAATAAAATAACATAAAGACGTGTGAAAAAATAGGCACACAAGGTATTGTTTTGAAGGAGAGGGATTTGAATAACACTTATGAACAATATCAACAACACAGAACATTCTGGAAACCAAGAAAATCGAAAGATGGTCTTGAAGGAAAATGTACAACAATAATAAACGAATGTAGATATGTGATTATTATAGGATAATAAGTGAACATGCTGTGGCCTACCGATTAAATTAATGGAAGTCCATTACATTCCAGACCAGAGATAGACGTATCCCTCCCCGCCCTGACGACCGCCCCCACACCCATTCGCCCAATCTCTACCCAGAGTACACACGTTCCTCATTTGACTCTGTCAACGTCAAATGAAGTAGGGCGAACGGTTAGGTCACGTGATTATTCAAAAAAGTTATGACGATGTTTATAATAACTCCTTTTGCGTGATTTGCAAAGATAAAATATAGACCTATATTAAATAATTTCAATTTTTATTTCTAGGAGTTAATTCTTTTTTAGTAATTTTCTACTATCGAAATTCGGTTTGAAATGTTTACATATGCGGTTCGATTGAGGAGACCTAAGTACGTATTATTTTTGCAGTAAAATAGTCCCGATTAAATCTAAATTGTTTTCATGCATTATTTCAAATATTGCAACATCTAATTTACAGGTATTCTGAAAATTATATTTACACAAGAAATAAATAAGTTTCAGGCAAACATGTTCCAATTTAACAGGTTTTACCAAAATCTTGTAATTTAGTAGTTAGCAGAGATATATGTGAGTGTAAGGAACGATAACTGCATGGAGATTGCCACTCGCCATCATATGAGGGAAGTTTAATCAGAAGTTGGGTTCCATGGGAGCCTAGCGGGTATAGGAACAAAATTTACTTCTACAGCCCTTAAGATACAGCTATAAGGAAGCTCATGGCCAAATCGTTCGAGCCAGGACAAGAAATGTAAGAGATATTGACCTGTAAACACAACTTGCGCTGATTGGGGGTCATTGTCGTACCGGGTACTACAGAAAGGCACCCGGGGTACATTTATGTATACAGAAACGTACCCGAAAATGATCGAAATCCAGAAAGGCCCCCAAATATACATAAATGTACCCGAGACAAAATACAATGTCGTAAAACGCGGCCGTAACGCGTTCTGTTACTTCACGGAAACGAAACTTTCATTGTTTAGGTTTACTACCACCAATTAACATAAACATCTCCGAGGTGTCGAATGTAGTCCCTATTACTAAAAGTAGTTCCCCTTTTTTGTTGATAAAAAACACTTTATGTGGAAAAAGGTTGGCAAATTGTTGCTGTATTTTGTTGCTATATATATTAGAAGCTTATTTATGACTTCTGATGGGTTATTTTTTAAAAATGTTGCAGAATTCGAATGCAGGGCCACATGATACAAACATTGGGAGCAGCTCTGCAAGAAACAGCTGTGACCTTGACTTGCGGTTGTCAACATGATGGGGTTCTCTTACATGTCTTGTGACCCCATGGTTTCTGGTGATTTTTCAAAAGGACAGAGGTAGGACTTCATGAAAATAACAGTGCTACATTATCCATACTTTATTTGAAGTTGCAAGAAGTCAGCAGAAGTTCTCATTTTTACATTGTGGCCTATGGAAAAATAATTAGCGCTTTCACACCTTTACAAAGTTTAATCGACTCACTTTTTAAAAGCCGCTCGCAGTTTCCTCCGCCTTAAAGGAATGCAGTTGGTCAAAATATTTGACAAAATATTTGACCAACTCTTCTTGAATGACGATCTGCATATTTGTTTACTTTTCAGCGCGGGGTTTGATGATTTACAACTTCCGGTTTTACGACAATACGTTCTTTATTACTAACTATGGCAGCCTAAATATGTTTTGAAGAACAATAGAGCAATAGTTAATGATAAATAATATTGTTTAAGTAGGTTTTTTTATCAAGTTCTAAATCGTTTCAATTCCACCAATGAGATCTTGTTTGTCCGGGTACGTTTCTGTATATTTGGGGGCCGTTCTGGAATTCAAGGGTTTTTCGGGTACGTTTCTGTATACATAAATGTACCCCGGGTACCTTTCTGTAGTACCCGATACGACAATGAAGCAATCAGCACAACTTACACGCAGATTTTGATGCGGGCGGACTCCGATGCTAACGCTGACGCCGATACCGGTATGATTACATAAGCTCTCTTATTCTTCGAATAATGGCGCCTAAAAAATATGAAAGGTCAAGGTCAGGTGTAGGGTGGGGCTTGATATGAAAGATAAGGGTAAAGCCAGTGTATTAATGCAATACTTGGCATTTCACTTACAAAGTTAATTACAAATGGTAACAAGAGCGAGGCCTAACACCCGTTTGCTAAGTTTTTTTTAATGTTAAAAATCATTTCCTAGGCGTCGGGTCAATGTGCCCTTGACCTTTGACCTTCTGACAAAATGATAGGGGTCGTTGTTTAACCAAGAGCATTATATGGAGAAAGTTTCAAGATTGTATATTAATAACAGCCGGGAAAGCATGTTTCATGATCATGTCACAGTGACGAAATCAAAAAGGATCGTTGTTGCAAAATGGATATTATTTGTATAAAGTTTCAGGACTGTTGGTGTAATAGTATATAAATTACACCACAGAAAGCATTTTTTCTTAATCAGGTTATTGTGACCTTAAGCTTTAACCTACTAATCCCAACATTAATAGGAGTCATTGTTTAATAAAGGTACTATTTCTGTAAAGTTTCAAGATTGTAGGTCTAGGAGTTAATAGTTACAAAGGGGAATTGTTTCTCAGGATTTGGTCATTCACCCATTGTAAGGTCAATGTGACCTTGATGACCTATTGAACGCAAAATCGATTATCTCTTGTAATATGAATGTGCACATGTCACGATGACTTTGACCTTTGACCCCCAGAAGCAACGGGACGTTTTATGAGGATAGGTGTAACACTTTCGAATTTATCACACGGAATGAATATTGCCACAGTCATAGCGACATTGGCCTTTAACATATTGACCCCAAAAACAATAGGGTTCCATCTCTCAGCAGGGATATAGTTTCATATGTACGTATTGGTGCTATGTTTTTGAAGTTATTGCGCATAATGCATATTTCCATAAAGGGCAAGTCGACCTTGACCTTTGACCTTCTGATCTCCAAGGTCAATGCAACTAAAGTTTCGCGGGTGTGTTGAATGCTTTCAGAGTTATTAGGGCGGAATGCCTATTTCCATATAAGGTCATGGTGACCTTTGACCTAATGACCCCAAAACAGCGAGACTCCTCTTACCGAGGCAATTTTACATACGCATTTTCATGAATGAATGAATGTTGTTTAACGGCTCATCAACACAGTATAGGTTATTTAGAGCCGCCCCAGAGAGAAGGGATGGATACATAGGAATCCGGGAACCGTGTCCTACTCTTATTATCGAATAGATTCCTATGGATCTTTAACGTGCTCGGAGGATAGACCGATACACGGGACCGCCCGGTTTACGTCCCCATTCGACGGACGAGGCTAAGGGAAAGTGTCTTGCCCAAGAACACACCGACGAAACTCAGTGGTACCACGGAGGATTGAACCCGGGGTCTCCGGTTACAAATCCGCCGCGCTACCGACTAAATATGGGTGTTAGGATTTCGAAGTAATCGCGAAAAATGCGTATTATCATACAAGGTTATGGTGACCTTGACATTTGATCTACTAATGCCAATAAAATAGGGTTTCTCCTCTGACCCAGTATAGGGTCCCTATGCAGTTTAAGGAGTGTGGGTGTTATGGTTTCGAAGTTATTGCGCGGAATGCGTATTTCCCTATAAGGTCATGGTGACCTGGAACTTTCACCTACTGACCCAAACAAAAAATTATCAGCTCCAAAAAGTAGGTCATAGATGAAATCCATGCGTCCAAAAAGATGCACAACCCAAGACACAACTATGTCAAAATAAAATATAAAATGTTTTGTCTTCCAAAGATTAAGTTATAAACTACGTTTAAAGCATCTAGTGCATAATTATAGTTCATGAGAAAGTGATTTAAATGTAACAAGTTATCTGCCCTTTGCTTGGATGGTGAAGGTCACATCCACATTTGCTTTTTGACACGTTGTGAGGTACAATCCAAGAAACAACTATAAGCGAAGTTTGAACGGTCTAATGCCTAAAGTTTGTGAAAAAGTGACCTAAACGCAAATGTTGAAGGTACACTTATTAAGTTATCTTCCCCTTGCTTGGAGGGTCAAGGTCACATCCACATTTGCTTTGTCACGTTGCAATGTACCACTCAAGATACAACTATAAGCAAAGTTTGAAAGGTCTGAGTGCATACAGTTTGTGAAAAAGTGACCTAAACGCAAAAGTTGAAGATAAAAAGTATAAGGGTATCTGCCCTTTGCTTGGAGGGTAAAGGTCACATCCATATTTGCTTTGTCACGTTGCGATGTTCCACCCAAGATACAACTATAAACAACATTTGAAAGATGTAGTGCATACAGTTTGCGAGAAGGTGACCTAAACGCAAATGTTGAAGGTAAAAATTATTACGTTATCTGCCCCTTGCTTGGAGGGTCAATGTCACATGTACGTTACAATGTACCACTCAAGATACAACTACATGTATAAGCAAAGTTTGAAAGGTCTAGTGCATACAGTTCGTGAAAAAGCGACCTAAACGCAAAAGGTGAACGTAAAAGTTACTAGTTATCTGCCCTTTGCTGGAGGGTCAAGGTCACTTCCACATTTGCTTGTCACGTTGCGATGTACCACCCATGATACAACTATAAGCAAAGTTTGAAAGATCTAGTGCATGGAGTTGTGAGAAAATTACCTAGACGCAAAACTTTAATGTTGACGCCTTCGCTTTCGCCGCCGCCGCCGCCGCCGCCGTCGTAAAAGCAACGCCTTTTTTTCTTCTATTTTTTTTTCAGATCTCTTTTTTTCTTCGAAAAGGCGAGACAAATATCAAGCCCATAACTATGGTGTTACTGGATCGATATTTCTGGTTTTCGAACTTGCCCAAGGTTTCAAGGACATCAACAATCTGGCTACGTTTGGCAAAGATCAGATGAAATATGAAGGCACTGTCGCCTTAAGGAGGCAAAATATAGCATATTTAGGAAAATCAATGGCCAGAATTTCCAGTATTACTGGTACGATCTTGTTTGTTTTCGAACTTGTCAGAGCTTTTATTGATATCAACAATCTGTCCAAGATGGTAAAGATCATTTAAAGATTTCGATAATTAACCCAAATTCGGTCCTGGCTCAATCCCTGGGTTACTAATACTAATCCATTAAACCACGGCGCTACCCGAGACGAAAACCTAAATCAGATGACATTAAGGGGTCGGAGTCTGCTTGGAGTGGGTGGGGGTGGTGAAAAAGAAATACAATTTCTCAAAAATGTTTATTACTCTATTTTTACACCAATTGTATGACAACGTGCTTGTACATTTCAGCTTTTACCGGCAAATAAAATGGATCACGGTTTGATTATACTCTATACCACCCGACAAGACAGAACATTTCTAAATAATTTGTGCGTTTCTCTTGATTGTGGAACTTGCAATAACTGTACACCATACTTTACATTTTGCATAGGAAATACCGTGTTGAAGTTTTTCCGATACCGTGTGGTCATAGAAATAAGGATTTCAAAGTGTAAAAACTTTCATGGATTATTTCTTCTCAATATATTGTTCACAGATGAATGGACTATATAATAGTGTATTTGCTTTCAGAATAAAACAACCACATTGACTGTTTGGACGCATATGTATTGAAGTTGTAAAATGTAATCTTTTTTCCTAACCTGTTAACTTATTTACAAATAACCTACAGCAATTCATTTATTATAATGCAATATAAGGAAATATGCAGAAATTGTTCTCACCAATGTGCACATTTTTTGAGAAATTGTGTTTTTCTTTTTCACCCTCTCCACCCTCCCTCGCCACACCCACTCCAAGCGGACTTCGACCCCTTAATGTACTTCAGCAATTTGAATTGGTGATATTCAACCTGTGATCAATGAAAACCATTTCGATGCAATATGCATTTTAAGCAAAGTCAGGGCATTAAATCAAGTACTTTCATTATTTATTATATATAATAGCATATATAGAGAAAGAAATGCAATAGTTTAGTAATTATTTTAAATTGAAAAACTGCCATTTTTCTGCATCCGCACAGCAATATTCAGAGAAGCAAATTAAATAGTATCAATAGAATGTAATCTTCAAAGTCTTATCGAGGGCAGCTGAAAATCCAATTTTTAAATTTGTATACTAATCACTTAAAAATTTACAAATATTGTACATGAACACATTCTCAAAATCAATTTCCAATGACCATTATGGGGTGACAATTTAATACACAAAGTATAGAGGTTCCTGAAGGTTAACATTATCATGACATAATAATACAGGTGAGTTGCCCTTGATCAGACCGAGTGGATTATATGGATGTTATTTGTTTTAAGTTTAATGTTGTGCATATTTCTAGGCGGATGCACAAAACAATGGTATATTTTAATGTCATATTGTACATAAATGATAACATTTTTAGAACACTTTTTTATTCTTCATTTGCTCTTATATATGTTTTGTATAATGAAAATCAATTTGTTGCATAATTATCATTAATTTCATAAAACCAGCTAAAATGAATTTTCAGTTCCACAGGAAGGACTCCGCCCAATTCAAAATGTTTAATATCGTAAAGAAATACAGGTAAACAATATTCTAACGAACGCGCACCTCACAGCTTGAACTAAGTTATATTGAATTGAATTGAATGTTGTTTAACGGCTCATCAACACAGTATAGGTTATTTAGAGCTGCCCCAGAGAGAGGGGAAGGATACATAGGAATCCGGGAACCGTGCCCTACTCTTATTATCGAATAGATTCCTATGGTTCTTTAACGTGCTCGGAGGATAGACCGATACATGGGACCGCCCGGTTTACGTCCCCATCCGACGGACGAGGCTAAGGTAAAGTGTCTTGCCCAAGAACACACCGACGAATGAACTAAGTTGAAACGGCGTGAAATAAAGTATATCACAGAAGTAATACATAAAATAAATAAAACGTCTTACCAGAGCCATTTTATCAGTCTGGTGTAATAATGAATTAGTCTTCTTATGCTGTACATATGCAAAGTATAACTAATTATTTTTAACTAGAATGTGATCCTGACTATGAGAGAGTCATACGAAGAATGTCAAAAATAACTGGTTAGTCAGATGTTGGCGGTTAATAACTCGTGCATATACGGCACGTGCATCTCAAGTAACTCGCATACCACACCCACTCAGCCCATGTACAATAATACAACCTGTATAATAGAAAACAGACATGGACATTGGACAACACTGTATGGAAGGTGTCACTGCACAAAACTAAACGGACGTCAAAAACAATTAATATAAAATGATATATCTACCTGTTTATTTAATATGACCCTGTTTTCTCGAAACTTGCTCAGCCAAAATCCCATTCTCAAACTCAAAACTCAAATAGTTATGTTACCTATAACCGGTTTCAATGAGTGTTTTCCAATGATAGCTGTAATATTTGCTTATCTTTATTTGTGTAAAGTTTTAAATAATTGCCTGACCAGTAAGTAAGATTTTCAAAATTGCTTCAAGCTTAAAAAGTTTTGGATTTCGCCTCAAACGTTTCGAGAATACGGGGTCAGATGAGCTTATAGGATGACGAGTTTTCTGTCGTCCGTCCGTTAAAGTTTTCTTGTGGTCGCTCTATCTCCTCCATTTTTTCCCCTATCTTACCCAAATTTACACAGTAGTTATATATCCATATGTTCTCGAACGAGATCTTGAACCAGCCATATTCAATCGCCAATACCTGAGTTATGGTCCTTGAATTATCGAAAATCATAATTTGCCATTGTTACTATAAAAACACTTTATTTTCCCATCTGATCTTAACCAAACTTTCATAGAGTGTGTATAATAATAATAGCTTGTACGTGTAGTTTAACCACATATATCCGATGGTATCAAAGTGCGTAATCTGCCCTTGAATCTGCAAAAAAAACATATGTTGACCTTGTTACCAACACAGCACTTCATCCAATCGAAACCAAACAGAATGTGTTGAATAGTCAAATCTTGGACAAGTTCTTCAGTCATGCATACCAGATGGTTAAAATGAGTTATCTGCCCTTAAATTAGCAAACAACTTGACATAACGTGACCTTGTTACCTCTGTATATTATTAACAACTATTTTACAGAATGTGCATAATAATGATCTTCGACAAGTTGTTCAATCAGAAATATCTGATAGTATAGAAGGGTGTTATTTGCCCTTGAAATGAAAAACAACAACACTAAACAACAACAACAACTAGAAGTGTGTCCATGGGACAAGATACCTCCACTAAAAACGATCAGCGGACATAACAGTTCATGAGATAAGTAACTCCCGTAATACAATGTGTATTTTGATATCGATATGCACATCTCTACATCATATGTAACTATCATGTAAGGTTTCGAAACAATCGGTTGAAAACTGTGAGAGAAGATAGACACACACGATGATTAAAATTCGAAGAAAAAAGGGTCATGACTCCAGTATTACAAATTCGATTTTGACGTCGAATAAGATATGCACATGTTGACATCAAGGCGAGCATCCTGTAAGGTTTCAAAACAATCGGTTGAGAATCTGTGGGAGGAGTTAGACACACAGGACATTTTAACGTAAAAACATCTGATAAGAAAAAAGGGCCCTAACTCCGTAAATGCTAGGTCGATTTTGACACCAAATATTCAGTGACATCATAGGTAAGCATCCTGTAAAGTTTCGAATCAATCGGTTGGAAACTGTGGGCGGAGATAGACATACAATTTATTGTATACCGGTCCACGTTTTACATGTGGGTTGGAATGTAAGATTCCAACCCGAGGTATAAGTGTTTTTTATTGGAACCAAGGCTTTGCCGAGGAGTTCCGATAAAAACACTTATACAGAGGGTTGGAATTCCCTATCATCACCGGATACCCATGAAAGATTCTTATATGTATGGGTAAAGATAAAAGTCACGTGCGCACCAACATCTGGCATGCAGAAAAACATGCAAAAACGTTAGTAGCTTGCGGCGTCAACGCACAACATGTCTCTGATATGCAAGAAAAAAATCTATCATGGTTATTTAGTTCAGATAGGGAATTCCAACCCTCGGTATAAGTGTCTTAATCGGAACATCGACAGAGCCTCGGTTCGGATAAAAAACACTTATACCTCGGGTTGGAATTCCCTATCTTCACCGGATACCAATGAAAGAATCTTATAATATTTTAACGTCAAATTCGAAAAAAGGGCCATAACTCCGAATTTGACGTCGAATCAATCTTGACATCATATTTATAAACCAGAGAGTTGCGACGTAATTGCTTTGATATAGAAAATACCCGAAATTCCACATATGTACTTTCATTGGTAACTGAATAAAAATTGTCATACCTAAAGTCACAGTCTGCAAATGGTCTAAAATGGAAGGCAATTATGTTTAAAATGTAGTGGCATTTTCAAAATATTTCTATGTTTGTTAAAAATGTAAACAAATATTATTTAAAAATCCGACTATGGCCTATTTATGGCACTTCCTGTTGTAGTTTTGCTGAAATCTGGAATTGTATAGAATTCGTCATTTTTCACAGCAGGAGTTTGCAAGTGGTCTTAATTTAAAGATAATTATATCATGTGTGTAGTGATATCATTATATTCTTTCTGTCTTAAATAAAAAAAGAGACACTGAAGAACAAACGAGATTTGGCAGTTTTACCTTGTGTCGTACGTATGGTGGCTGTTTTCTGCCATGTCGTCTTTTCATTATTTCTCCGCGAAAAGACGACACGACAGAACGAAAAGACGTCAGAACGAAAAGACGACAGAACGACAGATCGAATAAAACGATATTTCATGGGCGAAAAGACGACAGAACGCCACGCGAAAAGACGAAAAGACGACACTTCAGCCGCGAAAAGACGCCATTTGATATTGTCGTCTTTTCGAGTGGCCTTCTGTCATCTTTTTGCTATGTTCGTTTTGTCATTCTGTCATTCTGTCGTCTTGTCGTTCTGTCGTCTTGTCGTCTTGTCGTTTTGTCTTTTCGAGATGCATTTGGCATCTTTTCGTTCTGTCGTTCTGTCTCTCTAATTTTCGTTCTGTCGTATTTTCGTTCTGTCGTCTTGTCGTCTTGTCGTTCTGTCGTCTTGTCGTATTGTCATTCTGTCGTCTTTTCGCCTTCCGGTTGACATGTGCACTTCGATACTGCGGCCATTTGCATGGGAAACAAGTGTAATTAAATGCGCGTGTCAACCGGAAGGCGAAAAGACGACAGAACGACAAGACGACAGAACGAAAAGACGACAGAACGATAGAACGAAAAGACGTCTTTAAACGGCGAAATAACGAAAAGACGACAAATGGCAGAAACCAGCCACCATATGTACGAGATAATGGCAGATTTGAGTAAGTGCCCAATCTCTACTTCTTAGATCGCTGAGTTAATACATATTTGTTTTTACTTATTTCTTTAAATTAGGAGCCTGGGGATGTGGGTTCAAACTTAGTTAAGTTTTACCAGACTTGTTCAGAATGTTTATTTCAATATAAAAGCTCAGACATTTAAACAAGCGACCCAAATAGCACTGAGTCGCTCACCTGTGAATTTGTGCAAAAAGGAAAACGTAGTTAACAAGTGCAATTGATTATTAGATTTAACACTTTATACGACATACGGTAAAAGAACCCCGGTGCATAGCCATTTTTGACCCTAGGAAGTTAATTTGTATAACTTTTGTGGTCTAGGAGTTGGCAAACATTTATAAAAAAAAAAATCAAAATCTTTTCAGCAGTTCTTGAGAAGATTGTGTAAGGTTTTGACCATATATGATAATAGCGGCCATCTTGTATGTTGCACTGCCCTAATTTGTATAAATTTGAAAGACATTGACATCAATATCGTCCATGTGAAATTTTGTCAAAATTGGCCTAGCAGTTTCTGAAGAGATGTTGCACTCATTTTAACAAATTTGAAAATCGTTAAAAAACCTAAGCTTCATCCATGTGAAGCTTGATCAAAAATGACCAAGCGGTTTTGGAGAATAAGATTTTTTTTTTTTAAAGATTTTCCGATATTATTTTATGTATAACTGTGACCCCCGGGGAGGGGCAAGCTTCGACCCCCAGGGTCACCATTTGAACATATATGAGAGATCTACATTTTGTGCTTTTAGAGAAGATTCTTGTTTTAATTCCCTATATAAGTCTATGTAAAACATGTAAAATCTCCAGATACAAACCTTGAAGCCACGGGACTTATTAATTATCTTGCTCAAGGATAAATAACGTGGCCGCGGCGAGGATCGAACCCACGACCTCTCGATCTGGAATTCGGCGCTCTACCACCGGACCACGCACGCCACCCTAGCCTTAAAAGTACACAAAACTTGATTGCTCTATTTCATAACTTACTTAATAATTATTTAGGTAGATTCATGAAATTCACACATAATAGAGTGACTGTAACACCGCTAAAAGCAACAATTCCGCGAAAGGTAACAACTGCCGCTAAAAATGTCAAGGCTAAAGGTAACAGCGATTACGCCACAGGTGCCACTGGAACCAAAAATAATCCTTTTACTCAATTTTCATTGAAACTGTAGATGTTGAAAAAAGTTGTTACTTTTAGCGTTAGCCTTGTTACCTTTAGCGAAAGAGGTGAGTGTTACCTTTAGCGGAGGTTGTTACCTTTAGCTTTGAAAATTTTACCTTTGGCGGCAGTTGTTACTTTTAGCGGAATTGTTACCTTTAAATAGCGTTACAGTGACATACATTTGCTCTTTGGTAACACAAAACAATATTATTAACAGAAATATTTTACGATTGGTTAACCAATAAATAAACTCTACAAAGAAACGTTATAAAGCAATATGTTTGTTGTTTTTTTTTTTAGTGTTTCTTATAAGGAAAACGTCTAAAATAAGAGCATACATACTAAATGTACGTTTTTTATATGTTTTCCTCACACAGCTGATATAAAGAGACTAATGGTTATATGGGAATATCATGGGTAGATATGTGGTATCGGATCTGTTCTCTGATCTTTAATCTCCCACTTAGTTTTAGCAACATATCGGCATGTATTATACTTAATACATGAATGTAAAGCCTTTGTTTAAAAGTAATAATGTTGTTACCCAGCAAGTGCATTTTTTAAATAAGGATTTGAGAAGACAGATTGCCAGTATTTACATCAATGAGTTTTGTACCTGCTTTTTGGTAGCTTAT
Source organism: Cyrtodaria siliqua (assembly GCA_037043455.1). Lineage (NCBI taxonomy): Eukaryota > Metazoa > Mollusca > Bivalvia > Adapedonta > Hiatellidae > Cyrtodaria > Cyrtodaria siliqua. The sequence continues at coordinate 13,304 of JAWPHD010008425.1, forward strand.
CAACAGCATCCGCAAAAAATGCAATTTAATAAAAACAATAAAACAAAATGAGATAATGGATCCTATAGAAACCACAGCACTTGTCATTGAATGCTACATTTCCTGTTCGAATTTTATATCTACTATTAATGCAAACATAATGACAGGTGTTCTTTAAAAGCAAATTACTGATTAAAACTAACTAGGTATTTCTACAATATAATTAGAATATTTATTAGGTAATTATGAAAGGTTAAGTAAGAATATCACGAAACTATTCGCTAGTTTATTGTACAACAACCGTAAACTGAATAAATTAAAAGAAAATGTCGGCATACTCAATTCAGCAGTAACATAGAGTAAATATAGTTTAGTAGTAGAACATTCAATAAGATCAGTCAATGAACTAAATATAGACCTGATGCACTTCTCACGTGTTCCCGAACTCATTATGTATAATTAATACAGAATCAATAGATGATCATTTAATCAGTCTTAAGACATCTGAGTCCTGCGCTACCTGGCAGACGCTTCTGACGGCTGCACAGACTAGACAACGATACCCATACTTGATATATCAATAAACAATTAAAAGACAATCAAATCAAAAATATATCTTACCGTACACAATGCAGAATTGTATTCGTAAGAGACTTAGAGAAACGAAAAGCTGAGGTAATCATTATAGATGAAGCTCCGATCAGGTTCATTGGCAAAAAAGGCTAACAACGAGGACTTCGACAGTCTTGAACATGTATATAACCCGAAAGCAGTTTTTTTGTGGGAAGACAAAAAAAAGTACTCTAAGGGCATTTCAACACGCAAAAGGTTGATCAAAACTATCCAGCTTTGAGTGAGTGGAAAAGACGCTTCGAAAATGTGTAGTCAGAAAGTACAATTCTAAGATTTTGACAGTAGCAAGACTTTGTAGAGATATAGTGGCTGCACCGGCACATTATCGATGCACATGCCACAAAAGCTAAACACGAGCTAACGAAACAATAAAGTATAAAGTCTTCGCAGAGAACATAGATTCAGATTATTATAATATAAAAGAGTGAACACTGAAACATGTAATGAATCAACGCAATATATTAGATCGGAAGTTATTTCTGATCAACAAGTCGTTCGTGTTCTGTCCTGACTGAGAAACTTGAAGAACTGATGAAAGCTAAAGAAGTGCAACAACTAAAGGAATCATCTAGACAGCATATGTGTAGTAAGCTTGATTCTGAACTATTTGACTGTCTTATTATCTCTCCAGACAACGATGGCAACTTATTGGTTGTTCGCTGTTCTAGATTGTCTAACATTGCAGGATGTTGTGAGAGAGAATCATAGTTAAAAGAGAGATCTTACAACCTTGAAGTTTAAGTCCACGCACATCAGCAGTTTCAGTTAATGTATGTTCAACGATTCCTTCGTGGTCGTCTTGATCCTGAGAAGTATCAAAAGGCTTGTTCAATATTCACGACATAACCTCCTAAACACCGGTTGCTCCATAATGCTGTTAAACCCTCAATGGCTGGCAATGTTGTATCCATTCAAACACTGAACAGGCAAGAACATTGAATGTCTTACTCAATAAGTACTGAAAATGGAATCCCTTGGAAGCAACAAACACAAACAAGAGATAAAAGTAGCAGTCTCGGGTTTGTTGAGTCTGTTCATGAGAGGTAATGTGAAATGCAACACCTCTCACGCCACCTAGCACCAGCTTAAGTGATATTCTACTTTAGAGCCACATAAATTTGGCTTGATGATCCCAAAGGACTAGTAAGTAATACTTAACAGTACCGATTTGTAGCCGGGGCGACTTTCTACGGCCGCCACACAGTACTAAACAAACGCTAGTGTAAACCTTGAAGAAAATATAACTGCCCTGTGTCTAACAAAAACTTCTGCAATCATGAATCAGTCAATTGTACTTCCTTCCAATATACATCTTACTGTATTCGCACAATCTAGCTTCGGGTAACTTTTATAGATTAGAAGAAAGTCTGTCTTGCAAGGGGATCGCTCAAGTTCATTGAACCGCTGTGAAATCCAGAGAATTTGGACCACATCTCCCCAAATTGCCTCTTCCCTTCAAAGAAAAGAACATATCAACAATACAGATTACACAAACTGACCAACTGGAAGTTTATGTTGCTGGTCAGAGAGTTGGTCCTCTAATTGCATACACTGCATCCATTCAAAAATGAAAGGAAGCAGAGATTCCTCGAAAACACATTGTATGGTTCCTTACTAAGCTGGAAGATGTTGAGACGCAGATGGCACCTAGCATGACTGACTGGTGTGTCACAAGATACCACTGGTTACTTTCCAAAAAGCAATGCTTCCGCCACGGATTTAACAATAGTGTTTGCATTTTAAACCATTCAATAATAATAAGGAAGGAACTGTACTTGCTAAAAGTTGTAGTTGACATAAATCGAGTCCTTTGTGTTATGCAAAAGCAGCTGAAACATCGTGGAAGCATAGGCAATGCTATGCAAACATTATTCTCAGATTAGGTTAACTTCATACTATTTGAAACGCTATATCAGTTCTTGGTAAACGTTTTCAGAATGCCAGAAATGCCTGTGAAATTATCAAAAAACGCCGATTTCAATTTACAGTGGCTGAAAATTGGATAAGGACAAGCTTGTTCTTGATTGGATGTATCTCGATCTGCTAGCATGCAACTGCACACGAAACTGTTAAATGGGTTAAACAAAAAATACATAGCATACACAATACAATACTATAAGAAATTAATGTATTTTAAATCGTTGATGCTACATGTCTGTGTACTCAGTAACGCCATTGTACAGTTTCCTCAACTTTGAAGGTATGTGTTTGTTAGAATGGCACGTATTACATGTAAGAACAATTTTATTTTTTATTATGAATATCTTTGGTTATTTTTATAATTATATCTTCTACTTAACTACGCTATTTTGGAAAAATCAAAGCAGCTGCACACATCACTTTAGATCCCTTTGTGAAGAAAGACTATTTAATGATCATGACAAATAAAACATAAGTCTGAAGGAAGCTAACCTTCTGCCAAGGTAGGCAGTTGTCCTCTTCTTGCTTGGAAACAGCATGGGACCAGTACGACCTGACAAACATTAATTTGACTACATCAGTGCGACATAGGTGTAGGAACAGGTGGTGGATGTGGGGTGAGGGTCATCCCCCAATAATCTGATACAGGGTTACGGAGTATGGTTTTTTGCCCAACCCCAGTACTTTTAATACACTTATATGCTGACCCCAAAACATGTGATTGTGTCTTGCAACTTTTCTGCCCCAATCTCTTCCTCCACCCACCCGCCGTCCATATACGATCATAAGCAACTGTATACATGAAATCGGATAACACTTAACCAAGGACATAATATTATATTCAACAATGTTTTTGCCTGATATCTATATAAACCTTTCTGCGATAGCAAATAAATAAGTTTAATACTCTGTTACTAACTTCTAGATGTTTTGTTTTGTTTTCGAGACATGCTCGTCAACACAGAAATCTAAGAGTTTACCAATCATAAACTATAAAAGATAATTTAATTTGGTTTTCTGAAATAGAATTTCAAGTTATTGAACTAGGCTGTATGTGAATTTCATGACTATACCTTAACATTTTACAAATCTTTGAAAGTTAGAGATTACTTCTATACAAATCAAGCTTTTCGTGTTTTAAGGATATCATAGGGTAAAACAAGGGGAGATAACACACATTTGGCAAAGAGTACTACAATGCTATCATATATTTTCCAAACATAGGAGGTTATACCTTACTAAAATTCACTATAAGCCTTCGTCCCGCCAGATGGTACCCGGTGGCCCAAATTTTGGGTCCTGGCTACCAAAACTGACACTCGTTGGGTTCGTTCAGGGTTCTCCCATCGGCAACCACGTTGATTGCCAATGGCCACCGATGGTAACATTTGGTACCAACAAGGCCACCGATACTACCGCAGGTGTAGAGTCGCGGGAAGATAGGTTACCAACGTTCTACCTATCGGCAAACGACGGTGACCGATGGTAGCCGATGGTTACCGAGAGTGCTTTCGGTAACCGATGGGAGAACCCTGAACGGACCATGCTTATTGGGTCTCTTGTTTAAAATAGTAAGTAAAATGGAGCATTCTGGTGCGTTTGGCAAAATATTTTTTTGGTTTTTGGAAATACCATATCTGGGGAAAAGTTTTAGGCCCGGGCCAGTGCCTGAGGGCCCGGGCCATTGTCTAAAAGCAGCTACGCCACTGCAGTTGAACCAGTACGTTATAACGTACTCCCTGGTTGAACGTACTGAGGCAATCTCCACGCAGAGTTATCGTTCCTTGCACTCACATATATCTCTGCTAACTACTTAATTACAAGATTTTGGTAAAACCTGTTAAATTGGAATATGTTTGCCTGAAACTTATTTATTTCTTGTGTAAATATAATTTTCAGAATATCTGCAAATTAATGTTGCAAGATTTGAAATAATGCATGAAAACATTTTAGTTTTAATCGGGACTATTTTACTACAAAATTAATACGTACTTAGGTCTCCTCAATCGAAACGCATATGTAAACATTTCAAACCGAAGCTCGATAGCAGAAAATTACTAAAAAAAAAATAACTCAGAAATAAAAATTGAAATTATTTAATATAGGTCTATATGATCACACAAAAGCATTTATTATACACATCGTCATAACTTTTTTGAATAATCACGTGACCTAACCGTTCGCCCTACTTCCTTTGACGTTGACAGAGTCAAATGAGGGACAAGTGTACGCTGGGGAGAGGTTTAAAATAAATTATTCTGTTCTATTCTATTCTGAAATTTGTTTATCACGGGTCGTGTAATTCTAACGTTATCCGGCATGCCGACGAACAAGGAGAATTAAATCGATTTTATTGTCCAGAATTCACAAGTTTTTCACTAAATAAAACATTCACAGATCAAAGGGAATCACTGAACATGTAAGTCCATATAACAAGTTAGTAAAGTGTGCATTTGAAAACAAATTTTGCGGCTTCTATTTTCCAGGAAAGTTTTTAATGCAAGAGTGCCAGGACTCTGTTTGAAAAATTCAAACTTGGAAATTATTATTTTTTTTAAGTCAAAATATCGCTCAAATATGGTAAAATGGTAAAGATTTGTCTGTATTTTTCCTTGGTCGTATCTTTGTATCTATTCAATGGCCTTGCAAACTTGAAGTCGCCCTAGAAAACAGATTGATGTAAATCCTTTTAAAAGATTTTGTGTTTATCTCGGGTGTGAATTTGGGAGCCGGACACAAGTAACACATGGATTTGATAGTTGCATAGTAAGGAATTATCACCTTCGATAATTGCATCGTAATTATCATCTTGGGATTGCTTGCATCAATTTAGGCATGCGAATAATCATTATATGCTAATATTCTAATTACAAATGCAATTGGTGCAGCGTTTTTTTTTCACCACTTTGGGAATGGGTCCGTGACTGGTCAAATTGGGAAAAAACACGCGCTTTTTCTCAAAATTGGGAAAAAATGCGCATTTTTTTCTCAGAATTGGGGAAAAAAATGTTTTTGTATTTTGTTCAATTTACACAGAAAAGCAGAAGAAACGTCGAAAACCCTGGTAAAAGAATTTATTAAGAAAATTATTCTAAAACATTTTACAATTTTGGGAAGAAAAATATGGAATTGGGATTTATTTATTTTTTTACTCAAAATTGGGAAAAATGCTTTACCGGACCCGTCCAAAGAAGTAAAAAAAAAAGCTGTGGTGCAAACCTTAATTATTTAAGGTTCCTCTAAACCTCCTAAAAGAAAAAGAAAGTAAATTTAGTTTTATATGTGATTTTGTTGGAGTTAGTGCATGTTTTGCATATCGTTTTAAGCGTCTTCGAACCAAGATTTTGAAAATAATAATGTTTTTGCACAATTTTTTTTATTATTGTTAATATTTTGTTATTATGAAGAAGTCAACTTCAATGTCTACCTCAGGCAGTGCTATTTGAATTTTGTCAAAATTCGATGTCACAATAACCATAATTATAAAACTAAAACACCTATATTTTCAAATATATTTACAATTTGGGCCTATTTTTATGCCTACTTTTATATCTTCACGTGCATGCTTGCACAGGATATTATGGAGGTTTGACAGCTGGATATGAGTACGGCTTTATGAATGTTTCATGCTGATCGGGAGGCGATCGCATAAGCAACCAACTTAAGCTAGGTGAAACAATCATATAGCTACCTTGCTTTGTCAAATGCTGTATAGAAATCGTCCATATCCAGAAGAAAATTGCAATATTATCATATTTTTCGCGATTTCGGAAGTACCAAATAACATACGAATAACATACACCTGAAATTATAACCGAAAAAGAAGGTCCCACGTTGCAGGTGCACGTCGTAAATGTGAAAATATTAAAGGATGTACTAACTGTGTAATATTTATAGAAAATTAGGATGCGTATGATCTTAAATAAACACGGAAATAGAAAACTTAATGAAATTGAGAAAAACTCCCCATCTTACTCGATGAGTTCGAGAAGACTATTTCTGGCGTAAGAATACAATTTCGTCAAAACAGAGTGAAGCCAGAAAACTTCTGTAAACAAACGTCGGCGAACCTATAAATAAAGCGACATCTCTATTGGCGGTATGGTTAAATATAACAAGGATGATATATTGCATGTTCATCTTTTACTAGAAACTTCACTTAAACGCGTGTATTTGGTTAATATGCATCACCACTGTCTAGGGCAAAAAATGGCGACATGCAGTTCAACACGAGGTCACTTTCGAGGTCAAAATACGTAACGTTATATTAGTTAGCATGGGATTTTCGGCTTGGCACAGCCTTCAGTATATCAAAACAGAATTATTTTCATTTTGAAGTAACTTGAGACTCTGTCGTATGATGCCCAAATTACGGTTACATTTTTACAAAATATTAATAATAAATAAAAAAAATTGTGCAAAAACATTATTATTTTCAAAATCTTGGTTCGAAGACGCTTAAAATGATATGCAAAACATGCACAAAATCACATATAAAACTAAATGTACTTTCTTTTTCATTTAGGGGGTTTAGATGAACTTTAATAGAGAAATCATTATACAATTACAAAATTTTCACTGAACTGCAATAAGCTAACTGACGATTTCTCTTTAAAGATCCCGAGAATATCAATTAATTAACATACTTATCAAGATACTAATACACGATAAAAAATCAGTTAAATATGCTACCTTAATTATTTGATTGAGTTATTATTACATAATTACAAAATATCTACCTCATTCATTATACTTACCTACCAAACTGACGATTTAGTTCGTAAAATCATTCTACTATTACACGATAAACGTTGAATTAAATTATCCATTAAAACCCGTCATTTATCCCCATGTGTTACAAATACCAATCAACGATACTGCTCTCCTTTAATCATGACCAAATTGGGCAATCAACCAAATTTAATTAGTGGCACTCACTCCCCCAATCATCGTTTGTTTACTTAACACTTAGCATATACCCTGCCAGACATAACACAAGCCGTGTGTATTTAGAACCACGTGACCGCCTTTACTGCATCAACACGCGTCATAGCTTCAGGCATGATTTACACACAGTCAGGTAATCAGCTGTTTAGTATGGTAACTTGAAATGTTGATAGGATTAAAGGATCGCGGCAACTGATTTAAAGCATCGCGGCTACATTAAGGCGTGGCGGTTAGTCACTTTCTGATTTGAAGGCACCGCCACGCCTTAAATGGCTGGGGAAAGCCTTGATCATAAACGTGTTTCTTGGCTTGGTCTCTATCAAGTTTGTGTTTTTCGTTATATAGGAAAACGTTAAAAATTACATCTTCTCTGAAACCACTTGAATGATTTTGATGAAACTTAAATCACAATGATCTTTGGGATAGCCATTAAAAATGGATTTTTCTCTAAAGCGTTTTGATGAAACTTAATCACAATGATCTTTGGGGCTTCCAGTCATCCATGATGGCCGCCATGGCTAAACTTAGGTCAAATTTAAGGACATTTATCAAACTACATATTACCACTTATTCCATTCTAGTTAAATATCAATACATGTTTCTGTTGTTGGCCTCTATCAAGTTTGTGTTTTTCGTTGTCGTCAAATATTTAAAATGGCCACCATGATAACCCAAAGTTTACTGAAGAGTTATATATAGGAAACGTGTTTCTTGGGTTGGCCTCTATCATGTTTATGTTTTTGAGTCGCATCATACCAGTAGGGCCTCTTGTTTTTAATTAACAACTAATTAACACCTTTACATGCATGCCGGTAAATTTTGAATTTGCGCAGTGATTCACGCTCATTTGGCTATTACGCTTCTTTCTTTGTGTGGCTGATTTGTATCGAGAGATTTTATTGGCCAACAAGGCATATTGTGGGAGTGTTTTTTTTGTTGACATTCGTGTGTATTCCGGTGACACCGATTATGTTCGGAGCTATTCTGATAATAAGCCCTCTGGGGATAAGGATGATTTGACCATGTATAGCGCTGATTATGCCAGCTACTTATTATTCAGATTATGGATAATTCGCACTCCGGAAATGGCGGCCAGGCAGTGTAATAGTCAGAAATTCAAGAACTGGGTGTGCAAATATGCAAACAGGCGAAGTCAAGAGATCAAAGGCGATTACTTTCCCCGAATCGCCCAGTAAATTGAGCCCTGTACACGTCTGCAAGTGGCGAGACAAAAAGGCCATTTCTTTTTTCTTGCAAGCATCTACTAGTAAAAATTCTGGAGGCATTTAATTGTCATTTAGTACCTCAAAATTCAATAAGCCTATTTTGATTATGACTGGGCACACTCTGTTTTCCTAAGCTATTATGTGTGTATTTGGTTCTCTGTATTTATCCGAGATATGCAAACATTAGTTTCCTTAAAATTGCACATTTTTTCAGGGGCCGTTGTAATTCGCAACATATTGAACTGAGAGTCAGCTGAATGCTTGATTTGTTTTAACTTTCATACCCGATAACATATTCCTACTAAACTCCCATATAAAATCCATTGAGGCTACAAAAAACGAAAAGTCGTCCCGCCCTTTTCGATAAAACTTCCAGATGGTTGCAAAATAGACAAAGGATTTTCCTTTTTCTCATTTAAATTCTATCTCCAATTAATTGTCCGTAGAACCACTATTTCCATGAGTGAAGTGTCCATTTATCGGCCTCAAGCACAGACATTTTGAAGGTCCATTCCGAGTACACATTAATAAGGGGTACATCATCTATTTTCAGAGCCCAATATGCTTTCATGTGAGTGTGTGTACCGAGCATTTTTGCTTCATAGAAAACATTTTTTTCTCATTAATTTATTATTTAAGAATATTTTCCTGCCTAAATGGATATCCGCTGTATATTCCAGTTTTCTTGCACAACATGCCGCCAAGGAAAAAGCGAATATTCAAGTCTGCAAAAGCAGACGACAAAGCAGATGACAAATCAGCAGAGGACAAACTGCTAGAAGGTGATGATGGTGAGGCAGGTGATGATGGTGAGACAGAAGATAGTCAGGCAGCAGAGGCCGATACAAAAACTGAAGAAGAGATCCTTGAGGAGTCGGGAAACATAAGTATAGACATTGAGCTGAAGGATGTAGTTAGGCCAAGACCTACAAAACCCCAAGGTATTATTTCAAATTATTTTTTTGATATTATTTATTTTACAAAATTTTGTTTTTATTTTATTTGATTATTACCACAAAATTAATGGCCTTGTCTGATAACAGTTTGTCTCTAGTCGGATATCATATTTTCTAGTAAGATAACATATCACATGAGGTCGCATTAATATTTTACCAAACCGCGAATTGACGCATGTGCAGTTTAACAATATTTTGTAAACTTCCTCCTTGTCCCTCTTGTCTTAGCTATCCTACTTTCTGTTTGACTAATGGGTGACAACTTAGTAAAACAGAAGTTTGTGGACATTTTGGACGATGAGACGAGTATTTTGTGTACATGATGCATTAAAGTGTGTTGTTAAGTTTTTGTTCATATATAAAATGATGTATGTTTAGCTTCAAGTCTATGTTTCCAAAAAAAAATTGTCGCTGATAAATTGTGTTTATTGTAAAATTATTATCTAAATAATAAGGAAGTTATAATGTGGGTAGTTTTGTTATCAGTCTTGATTGATACCAAACTAACCACATAATAACCTAAGTAATAACTTCTATTTAAAATGAATTACAAAAAAATGACTACTCATCTTGAGTTCTAAGGAAAATAAGAGACTATCAGCAAAGTGTTGGCATAAATATAGTTTAACTAAAATGTTTACTCTTTTTAAATGTTTATTAAAGTAAAGTATAAAGTAGAAAAGCTGTACTTGAGATAATATTCATTATATCAGTGCTAGTGTCCATTTACAACGAATGGTGTTCTGGTAATCAGTTGTGTTCCCCGTCTTACAAAGTCAAACATGTGGAGTGCTATCGCTTTCCAAATGAAATTTCTTCGTCACATCTAGTTGCAAAAACACACACTAGTAATGTAGAAGTAGGTCTTACATGTTTTAAATTCAAGTGAAGTCTAGAGTGTTAACCCTTAACCCGCTACATATATATAATGGATTGTTCTTTCTTTGAATTAAGACCATTCCATTTATGTGACAAGGGGATGTTTTGGGGAAAATGACTCATCTGCAGCTGGACATTTTAAACCTTGATCTCGCAGGCTGACCTGGGTTTACAATGGACGCAAAGGCTATTATAGTTGTGCTTAGCAGGTTAAGGGTTAAAATACAGAACTATGAAATAAATAGTCTTGACTAAAATACATTTTATAAAGTACCATTAAAAGCTGTATAAATTCACAAAATGCCTTACATATGTCCTATATTGGTTATCAAGTTTTCAGTCCGATATAATTCATATTTTATAAATCATGTAACACTGAAATGTTTAATTCAGCTGTGAAAAAGCCAGAGGTCAAATCCCCTGTGAAAACCGCCGACTCTAGTGAGGTGAAAGCTGTGGCTGAAGTAAAAAAGCCAGCTGAGGTAAAAGCTGTGACTGAAGAACAAAAGCCAGCCACTGAGAGTACTCCTGCAGCTGTTACTGCTGAAACTGTCCCCAAAGTCACCTCTGAGAGTGCCGAGACAAAAACTGAAGTTAAAGAAGAAACAGTTGCAGCTACAACCAAAGGTAAAACATATAAGCTAAGGTAAAACATATAGTGGAGGGCTGGCGTGGCGCAGTCAGTAGTGCGGCGGATTTGTAACCGGAGGCCCCGGGTTCAATCCTCCGTGGTGCCACTGAGTTCCGTCGGTGTGTTCTTGGGCAAGACACTTTTCCTTAGCCTCGTCCATCAGATGGTTTCGTAAACCGGGCGGTCCCGTGTATCGGTCTATCCTCTGAGCATGTTAAAGAACTATAGCAATCTATTCGATAATAAGAGTAGGGCAGGTTCCCGGATTCCTATGTATCCTTCCCCTCTCTCTGGGGTGGCTCTAAAAAACCTATACTGTGTTGATGAGCCGTTAAACAACATTCAATTTAATTCAAAACATATAGTGGTATGTTTTTACAACAAATGGAGGAAAAAATTGTGGATCATGTGTTCCATTATTTCTATATATTTTTATCCTCACTTTTTAAAGAACTTCAATCCCCATGTTTCCATAATTGTACTCGACCTGTCTTCATGAAACTTTTTTTGTGTCACCTGTGTAGCATGGTAGACATTAAGGGATCATTTTGTTCAATGTCTGTCGTCGTCCATCACACTTTAACCTGCAACCTAACCTTGACCATAACTTTAAAAGTATTTGACCTGTGTTCATAAAACTTCACACACATTTTCATCTTACCTCAAGGAATGTCCGTACACATGTCCAATAACTCTGACTTTCTTTTTGACACGAGTTATGCCCATTTTCATAATACTTTAACGTGCAATCTAACCAAGTTCATAACTGGCTGAAATAAGCACACGTCAGGCGACACAAGTGTTCCATGTAATTGGAACACCCTTCTATCTAATAGGATTATCCAGTTAAAAACTCTTACCAGTCATTTCGTAAAATGGTCACCTGCCCATATGTTAGCAGTAAAATTATATCCTCGCTATAAAATTTACTATATAGCAACCCTTTAAATTAAGAGATCCTGTGTTTAAAAGTCCACATATTATGAACCTTGTTTATATCTTTATAGTTAACAATTTATCATGATGTTATTATTATCTATCAAAGTATTGTTTTAGTTTATTTAAAAGCAAAGAAATTGAATATGTGAATGAGAAAGAAAGGAAAATCCAGCCTGGCCTGGAATTCACCAACCATTCTTCAAACTAGTCTTAGACTTGGGCTCAAGTTTTCAAATTTCATTCACAAATATTCCCATCACCTTCAAAGATAAACAATCGTATGAAGTTGCAATTGATTAGTTTTTATCATATTTATAAATAGCAGCTAAATAGCAGCTTGTTATGAACGTTTATCCTTTAAACTTTTAGAAATATTTGTGATTGAAATTTGCATACTTGGGCTTAAGTCTAAGAATATTCTCAAGAATGGTTGGTGAATTTCAGGCCTGGAGTCGTAAGAGTAAGAAACACGTTTTTCTCTATCGTAAACTGGCAGTATGATGAATAAAAGCAGGTTTACCAGCTTTGCAGTTACGATAAGTGTGTATAGATGGGTGCTATATCAGACTTTTTCATGAATGTAATTTATGAAACTTTTACTGTTTAATAAGAGTTATTCAAATGGTATTTCAGAGCAGATAATAGTAGAAACGAAGGTAGAAGCACCTATGGATGTATCAGATGAGAAGACAGAGGCAAAAACTGACACCACAGCAGAAAAAACTGTTGTTGAGTCACAGATAAAAACCGAAGATGGGGCAACAAATACAGGTATTGAAACATGTATATTTCAAATATTGTTTTTCAGTTTACATTATTAACATATGCAATACAAAAACATTGTAGACAGTACGGCTAAATACAAAAGAGCAGTTCTGCATAATTAATTAGGCTCGTCTGTCGGATGGAAAGTCAACTGGGTAGTCGCGCATATCAGAATTGACCTTCCGAGCATGTTAAAGTACTAATGATAATGGGAATTGGGTATGGTTCCAAGATTCGTAGGTGTCCGGCTTCTCTCTGTCAGGCTATAGGGCAGATCATATGTTGATGAGGGGCTGAACAACAATTCACTTTCCACAAATGCCTTAGACTTGAGATTCTATTGTTAATTTCATATTAAGTGTGTTTTTTTGCTTTGAACTCTGTTTCTAAGGAAATAAATAGACAAGGCTGATCAAAATTAAATAATAGTTGTATATTGGGTAGTACATCATAAGGACACTGAATAGTGTTACAAATGACCTTGAATTTTAAAGTTTTTAATTTTTTATTTTCGTTAAGGTCTGTTATGGGAAATTACATGTACTGTTTTGTGTTTCATAGCAGTGTAGGCACAGTGGTTTATTTCATAGAATTATTATAAAGTGAAGTGGGGGCTATAAAGGACTCACACTGTAACGGACCGTCGCGAAACTTATTTTTTGTCGCATCGCGTCCCGTAACACATTTTTAGCTCTTCTGATCAGAGATCAGCAGAGCTTATGCCGTGGTGCGGCGTCCGTCTGTCCGTCCGTAAACTTTTTTTTTGTAGCAACTACTGAATGGATTTTCATGAAACTTTACAGAAATGTTGCCCATGAAGTCTAGTTGATCCTAGCAAAAATTCATGTTGGTGTGAAATCCAAGATGGCCACCAAATCTAAAAATAGATTTTTAAAAAACAAGTTTGTGCCGACTACTTCTTGAAAACTAAGTGATATTTGTATGGGACTTTTTCTAAAATGATCAGCATGACATGATGTTGGTCCTTGTCGAAAATCGTTTTGGTTTGACTTTAAACATGGCTGCCAGCGGCCATCTTTATTTACATAGAGTTATTTAGTAAAAACTTGTAGCGACTACTCCTCTGAAACTACTCGACAGATTTCCATGAAACTTCACAGGAATGTTGCTCTTGATGTCTAATTGATCCTAGCAAAATTTCAGGTCAGCCGGAAATTCAAGATGGCTGCCACGGCTAAAAATAAATTTTCAAAAAACAAGTTTATGGCGACTACTTCTTGAAAATTATAACTGATATTGATATGGGACTTTTTCTAAAATGATCAGCATGTCATGATGTTGGTCCTTGTCGAAAATCACTTTGATTCGATGTTAAACATGGCTGTCAGCGGCCATCTTTGTTTACATAGAGTTATCTAGTAAAAACATTGTAGCGACTTCTCTGTAACTACTCGAAGGATTTTTATGAAACCTTACAGGAATGTTGCTCTTGATGTCTGATTGATCCTAGCAAAATTTCAGGTCGGCCGGAAATACAAGATGGCCGCCATGGCTGAAAATAGATTTTCAATTTAAGTTTGTAGCGACTACTTCTTGAAAACTATAAGTGATATTGATATGGGACTTTTTCTAAAATGATCAGTATGACATGATGTTGATCCTTGTCAAAAATTATTTTGATTTGACATTAAACATGGCCGCCAGCGGCCATCTTTGTTAACATAGAGATATATAATGACAACTTGTAGCGACTACTCCTATGAAACTACTTGATGGATTTTCATGAAACTTCACAGGAATGTTGACCTAGCTATCAAATATCTATCAGTAGAGCTTCAAGGTCATTGACCTCTTGTTTATTACTTGCATTCCAGTTTTGAGTGGGTTTTCCCCAAACTTCATATACACATAACAACTGATCAAAAAGTGGGGGTATTCATCACTTTCAGTAATAGTTCTAATTTTACTTTATTTCACGTACAAATATGCGTGTTCAAAAATTAAACCTCATATATGAAAAAGAGTTATTTATATTAATTTTTTGTATTATAAAGTGAAGTGGGACTATATAGGACTCACACTGTAACGTACCGTCGCGAAACTTATTTTTTGTCGCATCGCGTCCCGTAACACATTTTTTATTACTTGCATTCCAGTTTTGAGTGGGTTTTCCTCAAACTTCATATACACATAACAACTGATCAAAAAGTGGGGGTATTCATCACTTTCAGTAATAGTTCTAGTTTTACTTTATTTCACGTACAAATATGCATGTTCAAAAATTAAACCTCATATATGAAAAAGAGTTATTTATATTAATTGTTTGTAACAGACGGTGGAGCAGAGACAGACAAGACACCCACTGACTCCGCCACCACATCTGGAATCAGTGAAGCCAAACCAGAACAGAAAGACCAACGGTTTAAATTTGCCTACCCAGCATCCTTTGCCAAATGTAAGTAAATAGGCTTTTCAGGCATTACTTCTGTGTTGGTTTAATAAAGCCATATGGCTGTGAAACTTGATGTATTTATTTATGGTGGCATATCTGACTGGTTTCTTATCTGTGCATCTAGATAGGCGAGACACAGATTTTGAGAGTTTATTCTTAGAGCACTGAATTCGGAGGAGTTTTGTCAAAATGGAGTATATAAGTACCCCAGTTACATTTTATTCATATCTTTTAAGTAAAACAGAGAATTTAAACAAAAAATTGTATGAAAACTGAGCAATATATTTTAAACAAATTCATCAAAAAAATTGAAAATAAATAATCAATATGATAAGCAGATTACATTCAGTCACCACTTTAAAGAACAAGTTCCAAATTTAAGCAGATTACGAATACAAATTAATGTTTTATTAGCATTTAACACTTAACCCGCTAAGCACGACTATAATAGCTTTTGCGAGTAACTCACAGGCTGATCAGGGTTTACAATGTCCAGCTGCTGATCAGTCATTTTCTCCAGAACACCCCTTTGTCACATAAATGGAATGGTCTTAATTCAAAGAAAGAACAGTCCATTATATATATGTAGCGGGTTAAAATCGGCGTACTTATAAGTATCATCTATTGTACTTAAGAGCTGAATTTGTTTTTCAGTGCGTCAACTGACTGTTAACATTGGACCCATCAAACAACGAGATCTCATGTCTAACGAACTTCATGGTATCCTTATGATGAACAATGACTTTGAGATAAAGTTTGAACTCAAGACCAAGACCTCCGAAGATGGAACTGTCAGAAAGGAAAAGCTGGGGTAAGTAGTCAAACAAAACGATTTATTAAATCTCGTGAGGGCTATTGCATTAAAAAGTACATGGGACCCCAGGAAGGTACTTTTGAAATTGAACCCCCCACCCATAGGTGCAAAACCGAGTTTTAAAAACCAGATTTCATAAATAGGATTCACCCATAGATGTTTATTAGATGCCTTCCGGTGGTTGCAGGTATGTTTTAATGGAATAGCCTTGGGTTAATGATAGTAACTTGCTTAAGGATATAAAGGAAGAAGGCACCTTTAAGTTTTTACCACTGACCCCGTTTTTTTCATGTATAACATGTTCAGAATAGTTGACTCAGGGATAATCCCATTTTTTTTATGCCCCATATGTCCTAGAAGGGAGGGGGCATATTGTAATTGCACCATCCGTTTTTCCATCCGTTTATCTGTTTGTTCGGAAAAAACAGTCATAACGGAAAGTACTGAAGGGATTTCCATGAAATTTCACACGAGTGTTCATCACAATGCATTAATCGGGTCGGTGCCTGAAAGGTCAAGGTCACACACAGAGGTCAAATGAGTAATCCTTCAGGGACATTTGTTACTTTCTGTGACATTTCTTGTTTATTTATTTTATTATTTTCTAGGCATAAAATGTTTAGTGTTTGCCCTTAAAAATGGGGTCGGTTGGGAAACAGAACCACACATATAATTTTATTTGGCCTAATGAAACTGATAGTGGTGTTCAGGACTGGAAGCTCTTGTACTGGATCTCGGGAACCACTGGCATCTTGATCAGTTGATTCCCTCTTTGTAAATACAATATAGTCAACACTCAAATACAGAATAATAGACGGCTGAAATGAGAGCGAAAACTCTGATGGTGATTGCACATCTTTATTGAATAAAATAATAAATGTTTCACAGTCGATTCAGATGCCAGTTTAGTGATATGTAATTTACATATTCAGTATTGAACTATTTGGAATTGAAAGACTATTTGACAAAATAAAATGCCCAGCGTTTTCATTTGAATTGGTTTCCATCTGCGGTTAAATTTGATATTTTTAGTGGTTATATATCTATTGAGTTTGAATTGAATTGGGGTTTTAAGACGCACCATCACAAAATAGTTATGTGTTGCCAACAGTGATGAACATTCCAGACTCACTCTCCATTTACATCTAGATAAAAATATGCAGAATGGGCCTAGAACCTTCACACATGCAGAACTGCTTACTGCAAATTCTATTGTAAACACTCGCCAGAGCCATGATCATTGTTTTCAGGACCTGAAACAAAACATAAATCATGATGAAGACCTTTAATGAACATGGCAAAAAAGAACATGAATTCAGGGGATTTTACCCCTCTGCCTGGATAAGCAGTGGCCCTTTCTTGTTCCGGGAACCACACGGGGCTATTGAGTTTGAAGGTCAAAGTTAACTAAATATAAGTTGATCTTGAAAATGGTTCAGTTTACACCCTAGTTGTTGTTATCTTAGGTCGAAGGTTAACGACAACTTCGATGACTTTGCATAAAGTTTATGTCCACGCTTGTAATTATCTTGGGTTCTGCTGGACCAGTCGTCATGATTGACATTTCATGTGTGATATATTAAGTTTGTGTATGCTTTTGTTTAAGTAACATAATATTTCTTTCAGATATGTGCGTGTTCCATTTTCCATTAAGACGCCTAACTTTCTAGTGAACATTGCTAACAAGCTTGGTGAGCTGCACATCGATGGGCGCGATATGTCGGTGAAGTTCCCAGATGCCTTTAATAAGGCTCTCGAAGGTAAGCTATCTCCCCTTGCGCCTCTTATCTAAGTCCACCAAGGGGTGCTCTGACAATTAAATAAAAAATATTTTGTGGATGCTTACTTACACTTCCGTGGTTTTAGGGGTTAACGATGTTGCGTTTTAAACCTCGCCTCTCACCGCTGCGGGTTGGAATCCCACTGGGAGCTCGACTTGTAAGTGAGGAAATGTCGATTCTTGGTAATGGCAGGAGGTGTACAGTGCTGGTCCTACCCAGGAATAAGTGGGTGGTCTTCCTCCAACACAAAAAATTGACCGTCATACATAGCCTAAAATTTTGCTGAAAAATGACATTTAACACCAAACAAATACACACACATTTACACACATTATTTGTACACATATTAGAGCTTGTATTTAATTGGCTGTTCTTTCTCTCAATATAATGGACTCGTTGGGTTGGGGTGGAGGGGGAGGTGATAATTATGCTGGGTGAATATTTTGCGAAAAACTAAATAGCAGAAATACTCAGTATTTCTTGCACTTTTTATAGTTTCTTTAAATCTTTTGCAAGAAAAAAAAATAATTTCTGGTATAGCTCATTTAGCATGATTTGTTATGAAATGTCCATTTTCAAGCGTTCCTAAGTTATGTGACTAAAACATAGTTAATGTCTAGAACATGTAGTTTTTTATTCCATTTTATGTATTATTCAATGACCTAATGCAGTCTTGAACAACTCCGGCTACCAATCCATTTAACATTCAGTTACTGTTTTCATACATTGTTCCTCTACAGATTGTAAAAAGTATGTGAAAGATCATCATGAAGAAATGGCTAGAATGAAAAAGGCTAAATGTAAGTTATATATCATACAGGACAGCTGTGTAAAACAAGTAAGAGGTATTTTATACACGATCGCTGTTCAAAAGTAACAAGTATTTTATACATGATCGATTAAAAGTAAGAAGTATTTTATACATGATCGATTAAAATTAAGAAGTATTTTATACATGATCGATTAAAAGTAAGAAGTATTTTATACATGATTGATTAAAAGTAAGAAGTATTTTATACATGATCGATTAAAATTAAGAAGTATTTTATACATGATCGATTAAAAGTAAGAAGTATTTTATACATGATTGATTAAAAGTAAGAAGTATTTTGTACATGATCGATTAAAAGTAAGAAGTATTTTGTACATGAATGCTGTGTAAGAATAAGTAATATTTTAAACACGATTGCGGTGTAAAAGTAAGTAATATTTCATACACGATTCATGTGTAAAGGTAAGGTGCATTTTTTTTTATTATAATATTATTTTTATACATGATCGATGTGTAACAGTATTAAAGGAAGTATTTTATACAAGATCAAAGTGTAAAGTAGGAAGTATTTCGTACCCGACCACTGTGTAAAACTAATAAGTGAGTTCTACACGATCACTGTGTAAAACTAATAAGTCAGTTCTACACGATCACTATCACTGTGTAAAACTAATAAGTCAGTTCTACACAACCACTGCTTTAAGGTAAGTGGACTGATGCACAATATTACGGTGTAAGATACAAATATATTCTATGTCTTCGAAGATTTTAATAAAAATAAAGAGTAAAAGGAAGATACCATGTGCCTAAAAGTATAAAATGTAGAATTCTACATATAAAGACATGAACTAATCAAAACTCCCGTATCATAAGGATGAGTTTAAAATGTTCATTTTTTGGAAAAGTATATAAAATTCCTTCAGTAACGTGTTCAGCATTATACAGGCCTCCTAGTGGAACCTTTAAAACCTTGAAAAACCTTTATTTTGTCTGAAAAACCTTTAAAAGCCTGTAATTATCTCTTGAAACTTTTTTTTTATTTTTCTATTTATTGGTAACTAAATAAATGATCCATTCTGCATTAAATTAATCGAAATCAAATGATTGAAGCTATTAGGAATTTACAGTTACGTATGTAATACTACTCATGACATCTTAAGTTTTTCTGAGTGTTGTTGCTTTTGCCAGACCATTGTGGGATCCATAAGATCTGTTTCCAAAGTGGAACCTATACTGGTCTGGTAACCATGCAGCATTTCTGAGACTCAACATGAAGTGAGAACTAAATGGTCAGGGAAGACAGCAACTAAACAAAAATTCATGTATCAATATACAGTGGGTAATGTTCATCAAACAAGGTTGTTTTTTTTTTTAGTAGAAGTCACCCTAAAAAATCTATAATTTACTAAAACCCATCCTTTATAAAAAACCTTTATTTTTATCTGAGCCTGCTAGGAGGCCTGAAAGTATAAATTGCAACTTAACGTATAAATGAAATGTTCATGAATCACTCCTGAGGTTTCCATAGCAAAAAATGTAGAAAACTGTATAATATATTTGAAGCATGCGCACCATTAAGGTGTCTGCATTGTTGAACTTTGAATGGCCTGTATATGGGTGTGGTTGCTCATGATGTAATGAGGCCTTTCTTCGCCTCAAGAGATATTTGTTTTTCCGAACCAAGTGCGGAAACATGAAAAGCAGTAATTAAAGGCTAGTATAATTCTCAAAGTAGACAGGAGAGATGTTTTACGGCATTGTGATATATATATATGTATTTTGCAACTACCGAGGATGTAAACAATGAGAGGCTGCTATTTAGCTGAATTTAGTCACATGACTAAAAATGTTGATGAGTAACCGGAAGTAGCGTAACCGGAAGTATTGCTTGTAAACAAAGAAATCGAAAGTAGGATTTGTTTTGGTGAGAAGCTACATGTATGGTATTACAATTGCTCATAAGCTTCCTTAGAACATAATACCTTGATCCAAGCTGAGTTTATCTGTTGGAGAGAATTAAATCAAGAGCATTCCGACTTCAAGTATGTTGTTGGAGAAGAGCCATTAAATCAAGAGCATTCCGACTTCAAGTATGTTGTTGGAGAAGAGCCAATTGTTCATAGGCCACCTTCACAGTGATAAGCAAGAAATATAATAATCTTTAAAAAGAACTCTTATAGACAGTTACACATATTTTGGCTATCCGTATATGAAGAGGAATAAAAGAAGACCATTTTATAATAAACAGTACTTCTTGAAAGAAATACAGTATACTGTAAAAGATGCGAGGATATTTACTAGATTTGTGCTTTCCTGACAGCTCTGCCCAGCTATTAGAGTTGAGCAAATAAGTACAAAGTAAAGTACTGGTTAATGAATACGCCTACTGTTGCCACACGGAAAGTGGGGCAGACTTGGAAAATAATGTAAAAATCAACCCTCAACTCCAGCTACCAACAAGACTGTGGTTATAGATATGAAAGTCTTTGCCACGTGATTGCCTACTGACTATTCGACACCACTGATGCGTTGTGTTCCTGTAGCCAGTAAGGAATAGATATAGATTGTTGAACAAGTGTTGTAGATGTTAACACCTAGTCTTCTTTATAAAAAACTGAAAAACATGAAATGGTATAAGTTCTGATGGAAAACTGACTAAAAGATTGCACAGTCATAGATGTACACCCTATTGCCCTCTTTCAATTTGAATAGATGTGCCCACCCTAAACATTTAAGAAAAAAGTCATGCTTGATTTTAAAAAAAAGTCATGCTTGCAGAACAGAACATCCTGAAACTGCGCCAGAAGTTGAATGGCTAATTCCTTTGACCGTCCGTGTGCGTCGGACAAGGAACATTTTGGAACACTGTTCGAAACAGAACAATGTGTGAAGTGTACCCATATTAAAGGTGGTGCAGACAGAACCCTGTCCGAATTCAGCTTGGCGTACACATATACAATACACAGAAAATCGTAATAAAACTTATGACAGTATATCGATTTGCATTTGATAATGTATTTACCGTTCCAGTTCTTAGCTGAGATTGTTAATTAGAAGCCAGATTTGTGAAAATATCTGAATTTTGTCCAGTTTTGTTCCATTGGATGTTCAGAACAGAATGTTCAACCATTTAAATCCTTCCACCAGTAAACGTCCTGGAGTGGTGTTCCAGAAGATCAGACACTGTTCAGAACAGGTGAAAGGAATGCGTCGGATTGATATTGACAATGTGAATGTGAAGAAATGGGAAAAGGTCCATCTTCATATAAAAGGCTTAGAAGGCAGAGATCTTTTGTCTGTCTTAAAACAGCCATGCCTCCAACATGAAATTCCTACAACTAATTCTGGAATTCGAACATTGTTGACTATAGGAAGTCATGCACACTTTGTCCAGATATGTGGGTCAGAAGATATTGTTTTTATCAGACTTAGGCAGAGTAATATTGAATTCTGATATTGGTGCCTGCTTCATGTGGAAGGAAAAGAAAGCCATGTGGGTAGGGGACAAAGTACTGTTCATACAAAAACAAGAAAAACAGTAAGAAGGACTGTGAGAACCTTAAAAGCTAACATAGGTCTCAGACCTGTAGGTTACCTGTAAGTTAAAGTGTGAATAAAGTTCAGGAATGGACTCGTAAACACAGGACTTACTGGGTAATAGATTATGGAGTGAAACAAGTGGCAGGGCTTGTGAAGCTTTCATTTGTGTATGAGCTAAAGGTTTGTATGGTTCTATGTTGTTCACAACTGCTTTATTGGCTGTCGGATATTTGATATCTTCTGACACTGATAATATATATTACAGAAGTGATTTAGAAGTCAGTAGTAGGGTATTTTGAAACTACCCTCTACCTTTTAACACGTTTTTAATTGAACTATTCATTACCTTTGTCATCTGGTTTTATATATTGATAGTGTGCATGCATCGATGACAGATATAGTCATATACTCTGTCTTGTTGACCATGGGGATTGGAATATAAACCACTGTATTGATGATGGTTATAGAAGGACAGGTTTATATCAAAGAGCGTCTTTATTAAAGTACATAGCTGGCTTATAAAATCGTATTATAAAGCAGCTTGTACTTGATTATTTACATGTTCATTTTACATGTTCGTTTAATGCCTTTCAGCTCTGTTAAAGAAACACATGCACCCCATTCACACAAAAAGCTGTACGTATAAAGTCTGATCAAAAGGACTGGTCAGGTGTGAAATTCTTTTTAAGTATTTCAAAAATTAATCCAGGTTCAGTCCTGGCTGGGATAGAACACACAATCCCTGGATAACTAAGCTGAGGTGCTTGCTGTTGCACAATGACCCACTTAAAAAGAAGAAAAAGAAAAAAGCCATCACTTAATAAACCTGGAATAAAAGTATTTGTAGGTCCAAATAGTGTCTAGGATAGCATGCAAACAGTTGTGTATTAGTGGGGACCTGTCCCAGAAAACAACAACAGTTGTGCAGGGCAGGAAAAATTATTTCTGAGTTAATCGTCCTTCGGAATATTTGAATGGTGAAATTGATAAATTGTTAAAAGAGTTTATCACAAATTTCTACTCGTCCTGCATCAATGAGCACTAGTCGTGGCGAATGGGCCGAGTGGATTTTTTGTGCCCTATTGTGTGTTGTTTGGGCCTGTCCCAGACAACAAACAGTTGGGCACTGGATGGGACTATTCCAGACAAAAATACTGTTGTGCATTGAGTGGATTTATCCCAGAAAGCAACAAACAGTTGTGCATTGTTTGGTCTTGTCCTAGACAACAAATACTTGTGGTTTAGATGGTTATATAGGTATCCCAGATAAAAATATCACACATTATTTTGTGTATTGGTGGATGCAAGTGTTTTTACAGAGCTGAATGTCAGACATTTTCTGTTGTAAATGAAGAATTGTCACTTTCATTTTCTGTCCGGCTGTATGTAGTGCATACATCAATAAAACGATGATGCTTCCAGCAGGGAAATGATGGCCTATTCATGGTTGCATAAAATGAATTTGAAAACTGTTGTGGCCTTCGGGGTGAAGATGGACAAGTTGAGATTTGTCCATTTGACAAATGAATAAGGTCTTAGCTAGAAATTAAAAATCACTCGGATGTGTATATGCAGAATGTGGGTACAGATCACAGGCTTAATTATACATCATGGCAAACTGTATCTAAAGTTGCCTTTTTCACATGGTGGCATGCTAAAAAACAACATGCCCCTGATATGCTGCATTGCAGAAATTACCCACTGAAAATGTGGGGTGGCTAGCTAAGACCTTGCATTTGATGTGTTGTCTACACCTAACCAATTTTCCAGTGGAACTAAAAAAGCGACAGATTATTGTGCGAAATGTACCCGCCGCAACCACGGAGGAGACTATAAAGTCTATGTTCCCTGAGGCCTCCAAAGTAGAAATGAACATGATAAAAACGGAAGACGGCTCGAAAAAAGTGGGGTAAGTTACCACAAGTTTGTTCGATTTAGTTGCATTTCTGACAGACGTCGGATGTGATTTTGTATTATGACCTGGTGTGGTCCAGTGGATAGCAAGGTGGACTTGAAACCGGAGGACCCGGGATCAAGCCTCATGAACGTCAGTATGTTCTTGGACATACCTTAGTCTTGTCCGCCAGATGAGGACCTAAACCAGGCAATTCCATGTATCAGAGTCCATCCTCTGAGTATGATAAAGAACCATAATCAGTTTGTAAGAGTAGGGCAGGTTTTCGGATCCTTTGTATCCTTCCCCTCTGTCAAGGACTCTCTCTTGATAACTTACACTGGTGGTAAACCGTCAAACAAGGTTTTTTTATTTGTGTTTGTTCTGGAATGAGAGAAAATCATTATCCAGTACCTAATCAGGGATCCGCTCAAAATTTGAGCGCTTAGACGTGTAGCTTGGATACATAGCTTACTTGAAACTTTTAAAACTTTTATATTGAGTATGAACTTTCAACAAGGAAATGAGCTATTACGTTGTTTTGTTTGGTTGGAGATGCTAAAACTTTGGGTCTGACCCAAAATGTTGGCAGTGTGGCCACCTGAAATGATCAGGGCCAAACTGTGTTGTTTTCTAAAATTAAAATAAACACACCTTGCAGGCAAATAACTCATGGTGTAGATATAAACTACCGTCTATGTCCCAGCCTGCCATCTTTGAACTATAGAAATTACTTCCCAGCATGGGATAATGCATTTATAGATAACTCATTTTCTATGCAGCTTGTACTGGAACAAAAGTTTAGTCTGGAAATCTTCTTTCTGTGCAGGTGCTAACCTGTGGTAGGTTGGATCCCATGTACATGTGTTAACTGGTTGGCTGTATTAGTGCGTTGCAAGCACATTGCAGGTGTATGTATGGCTGCCATGTGTCTTTGATACATGTAACTTAAGCTTGTTCTTATCATGTATAGCAACAACAAAAAGCAGATGCATTGTCTATATACATGTATCAACAGGAAGTTGCAATGTCGTATTAATTTTCACCAATATTCATCAGATTTGCAGCAAGCATTTAGAATATGCATGCAAAAAGGTGTTGGCAGTCATAACTGTTAAAGGGAATACATGATAAAATCAGTAGGATAGAATAAAAAAAATCAAATTATTGCAAATTAATAGTTTTACTACAATATCGCAAATACTCCTGTGAACTGCTTATTATTACATTGTGTCCCGTGTACACGTGCGCTTAAGCCTAAAACGGATAGTTTTGCGTTACATTAAAAAACAAGTTTTTGTGACCTTAAGGGCTTTCAGAAATTCTCATATATTTGTCTTTTGGTGTCCAAACAATGTATAGACAGAGGAAATAACTTAAATAATTGTAAAAAAAAAAGTTCAAGTACTGGTGAACATTAAACGTAACTCAAACTAAAAACTTAACGGAACTACACAACCTAAGCTACCAGCTTACTATGATCAGCTGTAGTATTACCGTGAAAAAAGATAACATAGTATACAAAAAGGAACACCTGTAGAAGTGGTAAGTATTTGCAAGTGTTGTTATTTTTGTCGTTTAAGGAGCTCAAGTTTGTGATCACAATGATGTCCGGTGTTTGTTTGTCAGTTCTTTTGTCAGTTTGTCCGTGCATCTGATTTTCATTTATTAATATCTTCTTTGTGACTTGCTGGATTTTCACCAAACTCCACTAGAATGTTCATTGTACACAATTTCAGGTCACTTTGACCTACTTTGAACAAAATATAGGTCATGTCCGGTCTCTGCTACAACATGCATATCTTGCTTCTTTCTCAAACTATTTCACCAAGGTTCACTAGAATTTTCCTTATGTGCATCTAACATCGTATGCAAAATTTATGTTTGCTGTGACCTACCTTCGACGAAATATAGGTCACCCCCGATCTCCTCCATGACATGCATCCCCCACTGTTAATAATATTAATTAAATTAAATAGTAAATGTGTAAGGAACGATTATCTTTTGGGATTGACATTGGTGTTGGTCAAATCAAAAATCTGGACTGCTTCATAATAGGGCTTGACATGTAGACCATGACTTCCTGGTGCATACATTTTAATAAACTACTAAACAAGAAAGAAAAACTGTTAGAAGTTGTTGCAAGATAATTTATATTGAATACCATGCCTATGTCTTTCCATACCGAGTTCGTCTGGTAGTTGTCTGGTGGACTTTTGAAACAAGTACTGGATATAGTAAGGTTTAGTTATACAATGTTGCTGGTTGCTATGTTTCAGATCGGTGATTTTAGAGTTTGCGACGATTGAAGCATGTACAGAGTTTATGGACACAAATAAGGATGTGCAGATCGAGGACTCGAAAGTTACCTTCCATAGGCTCGCCTCAGGTGAGTTTGTTATTAAGATTTGTCATGCAGATATACACTTTTGCCTAAGAAAGGGGTAACCCTATAAATTTTGCTTTGTTAGACACTGACCAATAAAGCAAATCAATGCGGAATCCCTCGGCGTTTATTATATGTAACGTTATCTGACATCATAAAACAAACAAAAACAACGACATGACAGCGTCCTCGATAAGCGTAACATTCTGCGAAATAGGTAATAGTAATTCATACAGAAAATGTGGATAATCTACATGATAAAAAGAATCGGCACGAAAACGAAGAATGGCTCGGCAGAGCCTCACCTCATAAACTTGATAGTAAAAGGCACTGACATAATATTCTGGCTTTTCCATTAAAACACACCTAAAAAGGCAATTTAAACAAACATCTACGGGTGAACCCTATTTTCTTAAATTTGGACCTTAAACTCAATTTTGCATCTATGGGTGAGTATTCGATTTCAAAAGTGCCTTCCTGGGGTCCCATGTATGTGTTAAGAAGTAATGGAATAGCCTTTAAATTAGTATAGAATGTATCTAGCGTAGTTTTTCTATGTGGTTTAATGGCAAATAGAGGTATATATACTTAATACAAAATGTAATGCTTTCAGACATTTCTTCCTGCTTACTTTCAGATCCATTGTCGTATGAAGCTAAACAATTGCGTAATCAACGACAAAAAGCAAATAGAAAACAAGCTGCCAAATTAAGCGGCGGAGGTTCTAAGAGTGGTCGTGGTCAGTTTTGGAACTCTGGAGCTCCTGGACAGAATGGGACTAGGGGAGGCGCAAGCCCTAGAGGAGGCGTTGGGAGACAGAATAATACTATGAAAGGAAATATGGGCCCGCCACCTCCCAGAAGTAAGTTTAATAGAATTGAATTGGACTTTTAGTCACACCAACAGCTAAGGTCATAGTGTGACTTTCCAGCATTGGTGGAGGATAATTTTTTATTTTTTTTTATTTTTTTTTAAATATATCATTGCTCCAAGGTCAAGGTCACACTTACAGGTCACTTCAGGGGCATTTGTCACTTACTGTGACATTTCTTGTTTGTATCCTACTCTTTCGGTCAAAGGTCACAGTCATTGTGACCGATCTTGAAAAAAGTTTTCCCTGCGATACAGTAACCTACTGGACCTACATCTTGAAACTTCATACAAATACTGCCCTGGTGAAATGTATGCATTTTGGGGCTAAAGGAAAAGAGAAGAGTGAACGGATTCTTGTATCATATTTGGTATTAAGTTTATCTACCTATAATAAGTTAGTTATACCCCTGCTAAACGAAGTTTAGTGGGGTATACCTGTTTCACCTTGTCAGTCTGTCTGTAGACGCAACCTTGTCCGCTCCATAACTCCTCTCCCACTGAAACTTCATGCGTGGACTGCCTGTGATGAGAGGATGACCCGTATTGACTTTGAGGTCAGTAGGTCGAAGGTCAAGGTCACCAGAACCCGATAATGAAAAACCTTGTCCGCTGCATAACTCCTCTCCCCCTGAAGCAAATATCATGAGGATGACCCCTGTTGATTTTGAGGTCAGTAGGTCAAGGTCACCGGGACCCGACCATGAAAATCCTTGTAGGCTCTGTAACTCAAATCCCCATAAAGCAAATTTCATAAAACTTCATGGGTAAACTGCCTGTGATGAGAGGATGACCATTATTGATTTTGAGGTCAAAGGTCAAGGTCACAGGGAGCTGATAATGAAAATCCTTGTCTGCTCTGTAACTCCTCTCCCTGATGCAAATCTTATGAAACTTAATTAGTGGACTGCCTGTGATGGAAAGATGGCCGCTATTGCATTTGAGGTCAGTTGGTCAAAGGTCAAGGCTACCATTACCTGATCATGAAAATAATTTTTTACTCAAATGGTAGGGTGGGGAATGGTGGGGGTGACTGATAGCGGGGGTATATTTATCGCCCTTAAAAGGTGACAGCTCTAGTTCAGTTTGGAGCATACTTTGTCAATTATTTCTTGAGTTTTGCAATCTTTTCAGCTCACTTTTCTTAAATGTTTGGTTTCTGATCATTTTATTTTTTTCGCATATCTTCTAGATGTCCATTTCATTTTGATAGTTAAAATGAAGGCTTACTGTGTGTTTAAGCTGTACGCTGAATGCTGTTTTTATACTACCCCTCAAGGTGGAAAGATAGGCTTATGCATAAGTTTATGTTGTATCGACCAACAGATTCTTGTTAATAAAATCTCTCCATATCTTAATAATTTGTCATTGAATATATATATTTACCAATAAAGTTAATGACGGTTATATTATCCAACCCTACAGAGTTTTAATTAAAAAACATTTATCTCCATGTAATATGACTAATGTCGACTCCTTTTAGCAGGAAAGTGGAGGCTTTTTTTCTTCTTTTTTTTTCATATTTTATTTAATTAAAATTTTATTTCAGTAATCAACTGGAATGTTGTATAGAGTGTGAATGTAAAGTATGATCTTATTGTGTCGCCTGTGTAGCATGGCAGACACTTAGGAATCACTTGTCCGTCCGTACGTCACACTTTAACCTGCAACCTGCTCTTGGCCATAACTTTTAAACTGTATGACCTATCATGAACATTTTCATCTTACTCCAAGGAATGTCTCACACATGTCCAATACTTTCATTTCAGTAGAGCTCATAAAACTTGAACTTGCAACCTTACATAGCTCATAACTTTAAATAAGCACATGGCAGGTGACACAAGTGTTCCGTGGGACACCCTTCTAGTAATTATTAGTGAACCTCAGTCAATTTTAATGCAGGTGTGTCGTCTGTAAACCGTGGGCAGTTTGACCAAGGCAGAAGATTCAGCGGAGGTAGGCAGAATTAATTCTGTGATGCCCGCATATCATGATTGAATCAAAGGGATGTCATGAGTGAATATTACTAAATCTGATACAGTTCTGGCAGGTGTTTTTACTTTCAAATATCCATATGAAAAGCAATTCCAGCTACATGTATATTTATTTTAAAATAACATCCAGCCTATTGGAATACAGTTTCATGTCATTGTTTGGTGATTTTTATCATGTCTTGCTCATTAGTGACATTCATCTGGGCGTTAGTGAAAACTTTTATTAACCTTGTTTTCCTTGTTAGGAATGAGGTATTGGGATTAATCTTGCAGGGTAGGTACCTTATATGGAAAGGAAGGTTAGGATTACATTTGGGGTCATTAGTTTCAAGGTCAAGGTCACTTACTTAAAATATAAAAACGGTTTACGCTCAATAACTTAAGTAAGGAATGAGATATTGGAATGAAACTTGCTGTATAGCTCTAGCTTATATCAAAAGGAAGTTTGGGATTGCATTTGGGGTCACTGGGGTCTCGGTCAAGGTCATTGTTACTAAATATAGAAAAACGGTTTCCGCTCATTAACTTAAGGAATGAGATATTGGAATGAATCTTGCTGTATAGCTCTAGCTTATATCAAAAGGAAGTTTGGGATTGCATTTGGGGTCACTGGGGAATCGTTCAAGATCATTGTTACTAAATATAGAAAAACGGTTTCCGCTCAATAACTTAAGAAAGGTATGAGGTATTAGAATGCAACTTGCTATGTAGGTATATAGCTTATATCGAAAGGAAGTTTGGGATTGCATTTGGGGTCACGGTCAGGGTCATTTTCCCTCAGTAACTTTTAGTTGGGAATGAGATATCGGAACGAAACTTGCCTTTTGTGTTACGAGTAAAATGTGAGAAAAAAGGAAGCAAAACCAGCCACACAAAAATATAATTAACAAATTTATTTACATAAAATATTCACTTACAGCATACACAAATCCAGTTTTTCATTAATATCCAATTTTTGAATTAAAGTCCAAATAAAATTATTCAATGTGCCTTTAATTCACATTAGCAAGTGTCTCTTTAATCCAAAACAGTAAGTCGTTAATCCAAAACAGCAGGTGTCCCCTTAGTCCAAAACAGCAAGTGTCTCTAAGTCTAAATTAATTTCCAATATTTCTAGTTTAGTCCAAATATCTAATTTCACTGTTATAATGAATGTATATTTTATAAAAGCATCCAAATCTAAATTAACTTTAAGAAAGAATACTGAAACTGATCTAAATAGAACTCCCAGAGTTTGTTTATATACTCTTACTGAAGGCTTCCCCACTAAAACTGTCCAGTAAGAATAGTATAAATTTCATCATAAATGAATTTGCATAAAATAGTCCAAAGAAAACAGTCCACATCATCATAAATGAATTTGCATAAATAATTAGCATACATTGTAAACATATTTACATCTATACTATTTATTATTATTATTATTATTATTATAATTATACACCTTACAAATATTTTTAACTTTCTTCAAGGCCAAATCAATAATAAACATGCAACAGTGCATGTACACTTTTAGATATTTTGTTACTTCATTTTTATCTTACTAGTACTGTTATAGCATTTCAAATGGAAAACCTGGTTTTCGTGGAATTTCCACGTTTCTTGTTTATAACTGTTTAGGTGGACGTAATCGGTCAGGCAGCCAGGATGGGGGAGGTAATCAAGACAGGCGTGGTAATCAGTTTGGTCCACAGACAGTTGGCTCTATGGTATGTAGTGTATAATTTGATCTTTAGGCCTTTTTTTTTAAACTGACAACTAAATAAAATCTAAATCATGGAAAGGCAAATCATTTTAATGCAATTTATACTTAAAATTTTATTTCTCTCACCAATGGTGGAAGGGCATATAATGTTAGACATTCTGTCCATGCATGCGTGTATGCCGAAAATGTTGTCCATACTCTTACTTAATTCAGCCCCATCGCCTCGGTAATTCCAGAGTTATGCCACTTGGAATAGCAAATTTCACGAAGTTTTTGTTGTCCGGACTTCAATTTGGGTAATTGTTATGCAGTCTTCTTCAGACTTGGTCAGATTGTATATACGGTAGGCACAATTTCTCAACCAATTTCGATAATTGGCCTTATCACCTTAGTAATTCCTGAGTTATAGCTCTTGAAATAGTAAAAATGTGTTGTCCTAACTCTAGTTTGGGTAATTATTATTCAATCTGCTCCAAACTTAGACAAATTGTATATGGGCACTATGTCTCGGCCAAATTCGATAATATGCCCCATCACCTCAGTAATTCTCATGTAATTAATGTTGTCTGGACTCAACTTGGGTAATTGTTAACCTTGGATTCCTTATTAATATGTGAAGCCATAGCAGGGGAATCCATGTCCTATGAACACATTTCTAGTTTTTATGCTCCCCGAAATTTTTCAGGGAAGAATATAGTCACCGCTTCATCTGTCTGTCCGTCCGTTAAACTTTTGTCCAGAGCATAACTTCAAAACAACTGATGGGACTGAAATGGAACTTCACACAATGATAGAAGGCAATGAGAGGAAGTGCAGAGTGCAAGAACCGTAACTCTGTCTTCATTTAAATTGGAGTTATTGCTCTTTGTAATTTTATACTTAGAATATTTGTCCGGCGCATAACTTCAAAACTGCTAATGGGACTGCACTGAAACTTCACACAATGATAGAGGGCAATGAGAGGAAGTGCGCAGTGCAAGAACCGTAACTGTCATCATTCAAATTAGAGTAATCGCCCTTTGTAATTGTATACTTAGAATTTTTGTCCGGAGCATAACTTCAAAACTACTGATGGGACTGCAATGAAACTTTACATAATGAATGAGAGAAAGTGCAGAGTGCAAGAACTGTAACTCTTGTCATCATTTAAATTAGAGTTATTGCCCTTTGTAATTTTATAATTAGAATTTTTGTCAGGGGCCTAACTTCAAAACCAATGATGGAACTGCAATGAAACATCACACAATGATAGAGGGTAATGAGAGGACCTGCAGGGTGCAAGAACCTTAACTCTGTCATCATTCGTATTAGCATTATTGCCCTTTGTAATTTTATACTTAGAATTTTTGTCCAGGGGATAACTTCAAAACTACTGATGGGACTGCAATTCACACACAGATAGACGGGAATGAGAGGAAGTGCAGAGTGCAAGAACCGTATAAGTGACATATCTGGGAGCATCCATCGGTTCTACCGATTTTTTTGTATTCAGATATGTGATGATTGTTTGAAAAGAAAAGCAATAAATATTTAACCATCTATTAAAGGGACACAGGGCAGTCTTAATTTATTTAAAACCCACGGTTTTGCACTTGTCCGTCGAGCGATCCTCCATAACTATTTAACCCACGGTCACGAAACTTTACAGGAATGTTGACCAGCAAGTGAAGATGTGCACCTGGGTGTTTTTTTAGGACCAAGAAATACAGAGGGTCAAAATAGGGGCTGAAAAACTTGTCGAGCCCTCCTCCATTACTATTTAACCCACGGTCGCCAAAATGTGCAGTGAATGTTGACCAGCAAGTGAAGATGCGCACCTGGGTTTTCATTTTTATTTTGGACCAAGAACCACAGAGTTATGGCCCTTGACTAAGTCAATATAGGGGCTGAAAAACTTGTGTCGTGCCCTCCTCCATTACTATTTAACCCACGGTCGCCAAACTTTACAGGAATGTTGGTCAGCAAGTGAAGATGCGCACCTGGTTTTACGTTTTTTCGTTTTTATTGTGGACCCAGAACCATAGAGTTATGGCCCTTGATTTAGTCAAAATAGGGGCTGAAAAACTTGTGTCGCGTGATCCTCCATAACTATTTAACCCATGGTCACTGAAACTTTACAAGAATGTTGACCAGCAAGTGAAGATGCGCACCTGAGTTTTTTTTATTTTAGACCAAGAACCACAGAGTTGTGGCCCTTGACTTAGTCAAAAGAAGGGCTGAAAAACTTGTGTCGCGCCCTCCTCCATTATTATTTAACCCATGGTCAACAAACTTTACAGGAATGTTGACCAGCAAATGAAGATGCGCACCTAAGTTGAACGTGATTATCGGTGTTTGTGTTCATCAAAATGCTATGGCATAGTGAGCCCAAGTGGGGACATCCGTCTCCTATGGGCACATTTCTAGTTTTACATAACTTGCATATTTGCAATCACTGATATTATGAGAATAGTTCAAAGCAAATTGTTTTTACATATTATAAACTATAGAAAAAAAACAAAATCTCTAATTTTTATTTAATTATATGCAAGTAGTTTTAAAGTCAAAATGATACAGGATTAATAAACTCAGACGCTAATTTTAATGAATGATACAAACTTCAAGATTGTCATGTGTCCCTTTAAATACTAAGTTTTCCATTTCCCGTGAATTCTAAGACAATAAACCTAGTTGTTAAATGCTTTAAATGTATGCCTCCACTTCACATACTGACCAAACTTATGCATCTGTTATTGACTGGTTTGCCTCCACTTCACATACTGACCAAACGTATGCATCTGTTATTGACTGTGGTATGCCTTCACTTCACATACTGACCAAACGTATGCATCTGTTATTGACTGTGGTATGCCTTCATTTCTCATACTGACCAAAAGTATGCATCTGTTATTGACTGTGGTATGCCTTCATTTCTCATACTGACCAAAAGTATGCATCTGTTATTGACTGTGGTAAGCCTCCACTTCACATACTGACCAAACGTATGCATCTGTTATTGACTGGTTTGCCTCCACTTCACATACTGACCAAACGTATGCATCTGTTATTGACTGTGGTATGCCTTCACTTCACATACTGACCAAACGTATGCATCTGTTATTGACTGTGGTATGCCTTCACTTCTCATACTGACCAAAAGTATGCATCTGTTATTGACTGTGGTATGCCTTCATTTCTCATACTGACCAAAAGTATGCATCTGTTATTGACTGTGGTATGCCTTCACTTCTCATACTGACCAATAGTATGCATCTGTTATTGACTGTGGTATGCCTCCACTTCACATACTGACCAAACATATGCATCTGTTATTGACCGTGACCTACTGCCTTCACTTCACATACTGACCAAAAGTATGCATCTGTTATTGACCGTGACCTACTTTTTGGACTTATTGTCTTCCCTGCACAGCCATCTAGATTTGTTGCTGTTTTTACATCGTTATTTTTTTTTTTACTATTCAGCAGCGTAATAGAGGAGGAAGGAATCAGCGTGGTGGTCGAGGGTTTGGGAATGACAGACGAAGCTCATTTGGTTCCCAAGGCGGTAACCAGTCTCCAAGGTCATTGTTTGGGGGCAACCTACAAGGCAGAAGCCAAACTGGTCGTCTATCGCCAGTCAGGAACCTGCCTAGCTCGGCTGACAGGTGGGTAAAGGATAGGCAAAGATAAGAAATAATGCTGTTCCAACTTGTCTATCCAATTAATGGAAATGCAACTAAGTCCTCTGTCAAGATGTGATGTAGGTAATCATTCAAGTCCCTATCCTGCCATCTACAGGCAAACTTAACAGATGTACAGTGTTTCTAAACCTATTGATGACGAGGTATATATGTAGTTCTGGTATAGGTATATATGTAGTTCTGGTATAGGTATATATGTAATATATATGTAGTTCTGGTATAGGTATATATGTAATTCTGGTATAGGTATATATGTAATTCTGGTATAGGTATATATGTAGTTCTGGTATAGGTATATATGCAGTTCTGGTTCTGGTATAGGTATATATGTAGTTCTGGTATAGGTATATATGTAGTTCTGGTATAGGTATATATGTAGTTCTGGAATAGGTATATATGTAGTTCTGGTATAGGTATATATGTAGTTCTGGTTCTGGTATAGGTATATATGTAGTTCTGGTATAGGTATATATGTAGTTCTGGTTCTGGTATAGGTATATATGTAGTTCTGGTATAGGTATATATGTAGTTCTGGTATAGGTATATATGTAGTTCTGGTATAGGCATTATGTAGTTCTGGTATAGGTATATATGTAGTTCTGGTATAGGTATATATGTAGTTCTGGTATAGGTATTTATTTACGACGAGACAAAAAGTAGTACTAATATAACTTGAAATGTGTATACAAGGTAAACAAAGATCATACTTCTTTATACTTTTAATTCTTGTAACATAATTATGTTTGGATATTGTGGCCGTTGCGGCCCAAGGCTACGAGACATAAGTAGGGATATGTCATGTTACCGAAGGTCAGAATGTCAAGTAAAATTTTGCTGGAGTGACCATTCCATTAGCCATCATCAGTACAACTATCTAAGCCAAGCAGGCGCTATGACAAGCACCTTTACATTTACATATTTCATACGGTTGCTATGACAAGCAACCTATCCATATTTATATACATAGATGTGCTGTGACAAGCACATTTACACATTGAATACCAATGCTGTGACAAGTGGGTGATACAAGGTGCTGCACACTTTTCAGTTTAGGACAAACAATCATTCCCCGCTTTTACTTTATGTTGTTAACATGGACATCTCCCACACCCGGTAATAATGTTATAATGATCCACGGTCAGGGGAGATAATCCAAAGTAACAATTATTAATAAATAGCTACAGATTTAGCACTCTTGTATATGAAGTATATATCAGCCACAAGGTTGAAACGCATAGTTTAGGCGATATTCCTTCTAATTTTACATGACATCCGACCCTCGAGCAATAGAATTTACGCCACAACAAATTTAGTTATATCAAAATTCCTATTTTCCCCAATTTTTAGAACCCCACCGGAACACAATCTATCAAGCTCCGCGCTACCTTTCAACAGAGCGGCCAGGTTAATGAACTTGTTTCACAAATTTTTTGACAAATATGTTCGGGAACGTGTATTGCCATATCATCACCACCGCACCTGACAACATTTTCATTACATGAATCGATGGTTCGTGTGCCGGTATGCAAAACGGATGTGTCCGTGGTCGTTTGCTTTCCCAACAACCCAGACTCTCGCATCAGGTACTCAAAATCAACATGTCCATCCACATCACCTTTTTCCATAGTGTCCAACTCCCCAGCCAAACGTAAGGACTCGTCACCCTCCTCGTTGTCAGAAATTTCAGTCACATTGCGCCTCCGCACATCTTTCGATATTTTGGCCTTTTTCGGAGCATCGTCTCTCGTCTCCTGATTACCAATCCTCTTCACGCGCTTAGCGTCCTTTCTTGGTCTTCCACGACTCGACATTGTCCGTTTTGTATATTTTTGTATATTTTGTGAATTGTTTTTAGCAATAGGATTAGAAACGTTGCTGCAGCAGCAGAACGGAAATGAAAAAGGTGGATGACGTCACACCTATTTGATTCGTCCCCGAGACCATTCGTCCTCGGCCCAAAATATAAACATGGTTGTCCAACGAAAATAAATAGTGATTCGATTGCAATAGGCAATAATCACTCATATGTAGTTCTGGTATAGATATAATGTAGTTCTGGTGTAGGTATATATATGTAGTTCTGGTATAGGTATATATGTAGTTCTGGTGTAGGTATATATATAGTTCTGGTATAGGTATACATGTAGTTCTGGTATAGGTATATATGTAGTTCTGGTATACCCAAGGAGGTGATATGACCAGAATATATCCAACTGTCATTCCTAACAGGAGGTCGAATTCCTGGAGTTGGAACTAGATTCTGAAGACCAAGGTTTGGATTTGAAAGGGGGTCGAGAACATAATATTCATTTCCAGTAATCGTCCCCATCTCCATTATTGTCATTTTTAGCTCATCACAATTGCCCAAGTTTAACCAGATATGTCCTAAACTGTTAAAGGGACACTGTCCGTAAGTAAGCAGATATTGAGCATAACCAAATAACTGTCTGACTTTCATTCAGTGAAATGTATAAATGGAAACTTGAGCATAGACCCAAGAAAGCCTGTAGTAAATCATTTATGCATTTGAGGTAAAAAAGTTTTAATTATTATTTGTAAATAATGTGCTGATCACGTGACTTCCATTAACGCATTAGGTTTTCTACATAGGATGTATTGCATAATATGTATAGCCCACTTAGCTCAGTCAGGAGCGACGTCGGCTATCGCGCGCTCACTATTATTACCCGAAGGTGTAATTTTAGTTCGAGCTGCATGTTCAAAAGCACAAGGTGGCACTCTTTTTTTTGTACCGCGATTGAATTCCGTTAATCTAGTATTTAATTAGTAAATATGCAATAATGTTTAGTGTGTAATGTTTCTGAACGTAATTAGTGTGTGTTTTATAAGCTAAAAGTTACGGACGTTGTCCCTTTAAAAGGTTGTAAAACCATTTATTCATTATACCCTGCTTTCACAAAGTTAATTGGAGGCTATATAGGAATCACGCTGTCTGTAACGTCGTATCCCAACACATTTTATTATCGGTACTTAATTTTCCACTCTATTGTATAATGGCCCTTAACTCATTTTTTTCAAAGTGTGGCAAATGGATTGTTCCCAAACTTCATATACACATAACAACTGATGACCTCATGTCCTTCGCCATCACACATTGTTGATTGCCTAATTATTACAGAATTATGGCCCTTTGACTTATTTTTTATTATTTTCCACTTTGATATTGTAAAATGTCCCATAACATGTGTTTGTTACTTGCATTTCACAGTTTTGAATGGTATCTTCCCAAACCTCATATACACATAACAACCAATGACCTTTTGTACCTCTAATTCACACATTGTTGATTGCCACATCCAAACTTGATATACGTTTAACAACAAATGACCTTTTGTACCTCTAATTCACACATTGTTGATTGCGACATTCCTTATAGAATTATGGCTCTTTGTTTCACTTCTTTGTTTAGAATTTTCCACTCTAATATTGTATAATGAACTTCATGTGCCTTTCACTTCAAAAGTTTTCAAGGCGGTGGTATTCATCACCTTCAGTGATAGTTCTAGTTAATTACGCCCATAATATCCTTATAGCTGACAATTTGGTTATTCCATTTCAGATCACCAAGAGATGATGACCCAGTAGCCATGATGGCGTATCTCAAGTCTACACTCGCCAGAATGGAGGAGAAAATATCTGTGTACGTTAATGTTATGTCTTCT
Source organism: Cyrtodaria siliqua (assembly GCA_037043455.1). Taxonomy (NCBI): domain Eukaryota; kingdom Metazoa; phylum Mollusca; class Bivalvia; order Adapedonta; family Hiatellidae; genus Cyrtodaria; species Cyrtodaria siliqua. The sequence goes on from JAWPHD010008425.1 coordinate 51,713, forward strand.
ATCCATCTTTAACTTTAATAGCTGAAGGTGAATGTCATGTTGTCCATGGTTGTCAGTCTGTCAATCTGTTAGCCATTTGTTGTGAACACAATAAGGGTAAATCTGTTAGCCAATTGGTGTGGACACAATAAGGGTCAATCTGTTAGCCAATGGTTGTGGACGCAGTAAAGGTCAATATGTTAGCCAATTGGTGTGGACACAATAAGGGTCAGTCTGTTAGCCAATGGTTGTAGACACAGTAAAGGTCAATATGTTAGCCAATTGGTGTGGACACAATAAGGGTCAATCTGTTAGCCAATTGGTGTGGACACAATAAGGGTCAATCTGTTAGCCAATGGTTGTGGACGCAGTAAAGGTCAATATGTTAGCCAATTGGTGTGGACACAATAAGGGTCAGTCTGTTAGCCAATGGTTGTGGACACAGTAAAGGTCAATATGTTAGCCAATTGGTGTGGACACAATTAGGGTCAATCTGTTAGCCAATTTGTGTGGATACAATAAGGGTCAATCTGTTAGCCAATTGGTGTGGACACAATAAGGGTCAATCTGTTAGCCAATTGGTGTGGACACAATAAGGGTCAATCTGTTAGCCAATTGGTGTGGACACAATAAGGGTCAATCTGTTAGCCAATTGGTGTGGACACAATAAAGGGCATTCAGTTAGCCAATTGGTGTGGACTCAATAAGGGTCAATCTGTTAGCCAATGGTTGTGGACACAGTAAAGGTCAATACGTTAGCCAATTGGTGTGGACACAACAAGGGTCAATCTGTTAGCCAATTGGTGTGGATACAATGAGGGTCAATCTGTTAGCCAATTGGTGTGGACACAATAAGGGTCAATCTGTTAGCCAATTGGTGTGGACACAATAAGGGTCAATCTGTTAGCCATTTGGTGTGGACACAATAAAGGTCAATATGTTAGCCAATTGGTGTGGACACAATAAAGGTCAATCTGTTAGCCAATGATTGTGGACACAGTAAAGGTTAATATGTTAGCCAATTGGTGTGGACACAATAAGGGTCAATCTGTTAGCCAATAGTTGTGGACACAGTAAAGGTCAATATGTTAACCAATTGGTGTGGACACAGTAAGGGTCAATCTGTTAGCCAATAGTTGTGGACACAGTAAAGGTCAATATGTTAGCCAGTTGGTGTGGACACAATAAGGGTCAATCGGTTAGCCAATTGGTGTGGACACAATAAGGGTCAATCTGTTAGCCAATTGGTGTGGACACAATAAGGGTCAATCTGTTAGCCAATTGGTGTGTACACAATAAGGGTCAATCTGTTAGCCAATTGGTGTGGACACAATAAGGGTCAATCTGTTAGGCAGTTGGTGTGGACACAATAAGGGTCAATCTGTTAGCCAATTGGTGTGGACACAATAAGGGTCAGTCTGTTAGCCAATTGGTGTGGACACAATAAGGGTCAATCTGTTAGCCAATGGTTGTGGACACAATAAGGGTCAATCTGTTAGCCAATTGGTGTGGATACAATAAAGTCAATCTGTTAGCCAATTGTTGTGGATACAATAAGGTCAATCTGTTAGCCAATTGGTGTGGATACAGTAAGGGTCAATCTGTATAGCCAATGGTTGTGGACACAGTAGAGGTCAATCTGTTAGCCAATGGTTGTGGACACAATAAGGATCAATCGGTTAGCCAATTGGTGTGGATACAATAAGGGTCAATATGTTAGCCAATGGTTGTGGATACAGTAGAGGTCAATCTGTTAGCCAATGGTTGTGGACATAATAAGGATCAATCTGTTAGCCAATTGGTGTGGATACAATAAGGGTCAATATGTTAGCCAATGGTTGTGGACACAATAAGGGTCAATCTGTTAGCCAATGGTTGTGGACACAATAAGGGTCAATCTGTTAGCCAATGGTTGTGGACACAATAAGGGTCAATCTGTTAGCCAATTGGTGTGGATACAATAAGGGTCAATCTGTTAGCCAATGGTTGTGGACACAATAAGGGTCAATCTGTTAGCCAATGGTTGTGGACACAATAAGGGTCAATCTGTTAGCCAATTGGTGTGGATACAATAAGGGTCAATCTGTTAGCCAATGGTTGTGGAAAAATAAGGGTCAATCTGTTAGCCAAGGGTTTCAATTTTCTCAAAATTGTATATGAAGGTATGTTCCATAAGATCTCTGAAAAGTTTGACAATGACCAATATGAGCATATATCGAATCAAGGAAGCGTTCTGACATACTTCTTAAACAGTATGACTGATAAATTTTGGAACTTTTATTTTCAAAACAAAAATCGTTGGACAAATTTGTGATCAGATAAGGAAAATAATTTTTTTAATAAAAGAAGGACCCTGATAAAACATGATATTGTAGAATTCATAGAAAAATAAAGATATATCAGGCGTTTCTAGCTTTAATTTTTCAGTAGGTTTTCTTATTACCGTTCGCTGACGGGTAATATGGTCTGGTACACATTGACTTTTAACCAGTCAAAAGCAGAGGATTTTTAAGAAATGCTGATAAATATTCTTCTGTCCTTTGTACATATATATCACATAATCATAACCAAACTTCATGCTAGTTTCTGTCGTAAACAGGGGATCTGGTAATCGTGGCGGAGATGATCGCCGTGATTCGTACGGCTATGGCAGTGGTTATGGCAACGACGGAGGAGACAACGCAGCTAGGAATAGAAAGCGTAAGAGGAAGGAGGACTACAAGGACTCGAATCAGGATGCTAAACGTCTCTACAATATCGCAAGTGGACACGCAGGTACATGTGTAAATCTGTAAATCATTGTAGACATGTTTAAAGGGACATGTCTTGATTATTAAAAAAAATTCGGAGTAAAAATTTGCCGATCAGATCTATTAATAACTAGTTAAAAAAAAAATGTTTTTGGTATACAGTATTGCTTACAGTTGTGTATTATGAATGGTAAGTTTAAGTAAAACAGCAAACAAAAATACAAATAACTTTGTTTCCCCGATTTTTTTTTTTATGATTTTCAGGACATATACCCTAATGTCTGATGTTCTTGGGCAAGACACTTTCCTTAGCCTCGTCCGTCGGATGTGGACGTAAACCGGGCGGTCCCGTGTATCGGTCTATCCTCCGAGCACGTTAAAGAATCATAGGAATCTATTCAATAATAAGAGTAGGGCACGGTTCCCGGATTCCTATGTGTCCTTCCCCTTTCTCTGGGGCGGCTCTAAATAACCTATACTGTGTTGATGAGCCGTCAAACAACATTCAATTCAATTCCGCTTAATGAAGGCACTGGAATGTAGCAATATCTGAGTTGAATAAGCAAGTAATACCTGATAGTCCTAGTTTTACATCCATCCTAGTACGGGATAGAAACATTAACGTTTTTAGTCTTGTATTTCATGCAAAGGCCTATTCCATTAAAACATGCCCGGGACCCCAGGAAGGCAATTTAATAAACATCTATGGGTCAACCCTGTTTTCTGAAATTTAATTCTTTAAACTCAATATTGCAAATATGGGTGAGTGTTCAGTTTCAAAAGTACCTTCCTGGGGTCCCGTGTATGTTTTAATGGAATAGCCCTTGACAATTGGGTAGATTTGACTCCACAAAGTGCAGGTCTTTACTGACTTAATTAAATGGTTGGTGTGCTGTATTCCGTCCGCTGATTAACACAGATGTTTAGTGAGGTCTTTAACAGTGCATATGGTATTGCTCCCTTTGAACACCAGACCAACGACTTAACATCCTCTCCAAGGTGATCCCAAGATTTACATACTTTGACAGAAACTTGCCTGAGTTTGGTAATGCAAGAGTGTATTTGCAAATTCAGGGACGTGACCCCATCGGTTATTGATCCCTGAACTTCTGGGACGAGAGGCATATATGATAACCACAGGGCCACTGCAGTGCGATTTTGTGCAGACAGAATTGTTTTTTCATTCTCATCTGCTTGTTACTGCTTGTGAAGATCATATTTTAAGTCAATCTATTCATGTATTTGATGTTTATTTCAGACAACCGTGACAGCAACCGGCAGACTAGTAGCTATACTAAACCAGGTATGCATAAACCGAAATTTTAAAAAATTGTTGTGGACACAGTAGCATGGCATGGTGTCATTGGTGTAACAGCTGTTAAGAGTTGGAGCAGGGCAACCCAGTGTGGGCATAACCTGTACTTTTATTTTGCGGGGGTATTATATCTGGTGATGTCTATCACTAAACAGATTTGTTCATGTTAGCCTTCTTTCACTAACATGCCCTTTTGCAAAAACACCAGATTTATTAAAAACGCTGCATTTTTGTTTAGCTATTTCATTCTTTATCTGATCTTTGCCAAACACATGTTGAGAAGTTAATAACACTCTTATTTTAAATTATATTTAAATGCATAGTCCATCATAACCCTGGGGTCACTTATGGCTCAAGCATTGGGCTCACTCATTTGTGCTGTTGTTGTTCACTGTTGTTTCTACAACGTGATAAGGTCATAGGGTACGCAATTCAGGACCATTGAATCTCTTGTTGATAAGTTCTGTGGATTGCAGAACATTTCAAAACTTAAAAAATAAAATAAATCAAAACCGTTTATTCAGGCTTAGCCTTAGTAGCATTCCTCTCCAAGATTTTCTAGTAAACTCATCTTTTAAACATTAATGCAGTATTAATATGTTACCTCGTTCATAATTTTCCAGCAGTAACTGGCAGTTCATCTTACCAAGGATATGGTGGCTATGGCAACCAAGCTAGTAACCTTGGTTCTTACAACCAGAGTGGTGGCTATGGCCTTCAAACTGGTAGTTATGGCACATCAACTGGTAGCTATGGCACATCAGCTGGCACCTTTGGTGCCCCAGCTACCAACTATGGAAACCAAACTGGTACCTATGGCAACCAAAACTACAGCAACCAAGGTTACAATCAAGGCAGTATGACTGGTAGTACGGGAACTAGTAGTTATGGAAATCCGTATACTAGTAATTTAGGCGCCAACACTACTCAGAAAAGCACAGGGACCACTGGCGCACAGTGGCAGCAGTGGTGAATTATAGACAGACTGGTTCTTTGATGCTAAATATAGACAGACTGGTTAATTGATTTTGATTATGGACAGACTGTTTCATTGATAATTCAAGGCTGCTTTCGGAGCATACTGAGAGATGTAGGCTTCTGTAGGAACAAGATTGTATATATAGCATAAAGAGCATAGACTTGAATGTGTTCTTCATAATGTGGACTCTCTCAGAGACTGTATTTTCTCGATTTATTTTAGTTGCTATCTGAAAAGATTTGTATGTGTCATAAATCGTGTCCATCTTCATTTTAAGATGTATTTTATCATAAATCATTGTACAGCTCTATAAAGATTATTGTAATATAACACAGTTCAAGTGATCTGTAAAAGGTCTTAAATGAAATATAATCTTGAATAACTCCTGAATCCTATATAAATTGCATTATGTTGGACACTTGATGTTTAATATGTGCAGGATTCAGCAATTTTTACACTAGTGTAACTTAAAATGAATTTTTGAAATTTTATTATTTTAATTGTATTGTTTTAATTTTCGACAGTTTGTAATAGATTGATAAAGAGAATAATACCTGCAGATAACAAAGCGAGGAGGCGATGACTTTGTTTTTGTTCTATATTCCAAATTGTTGAAATTACAATAATTAAATGCAGAAATTTTGTATAAAAAAAAAAAAGAATTGCTAAAATAATATGCTATATTCATAGAAAGTCAGACTATGTTTTTACTAAGTTTTAATGTATTAATACCAGGTTCAAAAGCAAATCGCCCCGTGTGGTTGCCGGGGGCCCCGTTTGGTCACGGGGCAAAGAATACGGCCACTGCAGATCCCTTTGGAGTGGTAGGCCGAGGGGTAAAATCCCCCCAAATTCATGTTCATTTTATCATTTTTTGTTCACGTTCATTAAAGGTCTTCATCATGATCCCTGCATTGTTTCAGGTGCCATCTCGCTCGCATCAAAGAGCAGTGGCAGAAAAACAATAACGTGGCTCCAGCGTAAATGGAGTTTCTACGATAGAATTTGCAGCAACTCTGCAGTTCAGGGTGAGAAGGTTCTAGGCCCGTTTTCCTTATTTTATCTCGATGTACATGGAAGATGAGCCTGGCATGTTCATGCCTGCTAGGCGCCATATAACCTTTTCATGTGTTGGTGCGCCTTAAAACCCCAATTCAATTAAATTCAAAAGCAAATCATTCTTCAAATGGTATTGTAGTCATGTGATAATCATGACCATTTGTTTAAAGTGTGTTTAAAATACTTTCCCCCCTACAACAACCAAACTGTCATTGTATCGCATTGGGTCTACATCTTGATTTTCCATTTATTAAAAAAGAAATACTAACATTTCATCGAATTTATAGTTACTAGACGATGGTTTTCTTTTTAATGACAGGAGTGAAAGGTGAAGTGTTGAAATTGTAAATCTGTAAATGTACCATATACTATCAGGATTAAGCCATATTGTGTTTCTTAAACAATTTTGAAAAGAATTAAAAATCACATTAAAATGTTATTAATCTCGAAGGTAAACTGATGTCAAAGATGCTAAAACTGTTCATGTAATTTATAAATGTAATTTTTTTCAGGAAAACTTGATTCAGAACTATGTAAAAGTGAAAACTACTTGCACTTAATTTCATATTTTGTTTTTATGTTTTTAAAAGGGAGTTCGAAATGAGAATCTCCGTCTTGAAATTGCCTTGTTTATATATTGTAAATGAAATAAAAAATGATGTAGGATTGATGCTTTCATGTGTTTATTTAATACCAATACCAAAATATAAATGAAATGGAGTTTTATGTCCGGTTATCACATCATATTGGGTTATATGGGAACAGCAACCTCAGAGGAAGATGAGAATGAATGATGAAGTTTCCCATCAGACATGGTTCTGCCAGGGAGCAAACCCAAGCAGGGCAGAGGTCTGCACCTCTAAAGCCAGGGAGCAAACCCACGCAGGGCAGAGGTCTGCATCTCTAAAGCCAGGGAGCAAACCCACGCAGTGCAGAGGTCTGCATCTCTAAAGCCAGGGAGCAAACCCACGCAGGGCAGAGGTCTGCAGCTGTAAAGCCAGGGAGCAAACCCACGCTGGGCTGAGGTCTGCAGATGTAAAGCCAGGGAGCAAACCCACGCAGGGCAGAGTTCTGTAGCTCTAAAGCCAGGGGGAAAACCCACGCTGGGCAGAGGTCTGTAGCTGTAAAGCCAGGTGGCAAACCCACGCAGGGCTGAGATCTGCAGCTGTAAAGCACGGGGGCACACCCACGCAGGGCAGAGTTCTGTAGCTGTAAAGTCGGGGCAAACCCTCGCAGGGCAGAGGTCTGCACCTCTAAAGCCAGGGGGAAAACCCACACAGGGCAGAGATCTGTAGCTGTAAAGCCAGGGGGCAAACCCACGCAGGGCAGAGTTCTGTAGCTCTAAACCCAGGGAGCAAACCCACGCAGGGCAGAGTTCTGTAGCTGTAAAGTCGGGGCAAACCCTCGCAGGGCAGAGGTCTGCACCTCTAAAGCCAGGGGGAAAACCCACACAGGGCAGAGATCTGTAGCTGTAAAGCCAGGGGGCAAACCCACGCAGGGCAGAGTTCTGTAGCTCTAAACCCAGGGAGCAAACCCACGCAGGGCAGAGATCTGTAGCTCTAAAGCCAGTGAGCAAACCCACGCAGGGCAGAGGTCTGCAGCTGTAAAGCCAGGGAGCAAACCCACGCAGGGCAGAGTTCTGTAGCTGTAAAGCCAGGGAGCAAACCCAAGCAGGGCAGAGTTCTGTAGCTCTAAAGCCAGGGTGCAAACCCACGCAGGGCAGAGGTCTGTAGCTGCAAAGCCAGGGGGCAAACCCACGCAGGGCAGAGTTCTATAGCTGTAAAGCCAGGGAGCAAATCCACGCAGGGCAGAGGTCTGCAGCTGTAAAGCCAGGGAGCAAACCCACGCAGGGCAGAGTTCTGTAGCTCTAAAGCCAGGAGGCAAACCCACGCAGGGCAGAGGTCTGTAGCTGCAAAGCCAGGGGGCAAACCCACGCAGGACAGAGATCTGTAGCTGCAAAGCCAGGTGGCAAACCCACGCAGGGCAGAGTTTTGTAGCTGTAAAGCCAGGGGGCAAACCCAAGCAGGGCAGAGCTCTGTAGCTGTAAAGCCAGGGGGCTAACCCACGCAGGGCAGAGGTCTGTAGCTCTAAATCTCAAGGCCTTATCCACTGAGTTACATATGCCACTTCCAGGGTCTTCCACAGGCCATTTAAGAGCATATTCCCCTTTCTCTTAATCCTAATTAATTTGCCCCTACTCCTTAATTAACCCCCTATCCTTTGATCTCTCTGCCCTATCCCTTAAAAGCACCGACAAATCTCCAAAATGCATTGATGCATGGTCGCTGAAATTCCTTTTGTATTTCCAAAGGTGTAAATCATTTAATTGAAAATAACACCTGTCAGAGTTTAACTACCAGTTATTGGAAGTTAGAGTATGTCAGGCAGCTGAAATAGACCTGCTACAAAGAAAATAGAGTATGGTCTCATCTAGTTGGTTGGTTTACACACCTTGATGTTTAAATCAACCAACTCGATGAGACCATACTCTATTGCTTATACCTGTCTATAAACAGCTCCTTGTAAGCTATCCTTGAAAACATTGGTCACCCGAAGGGTACCTCCCTCGCCGCACACCCACCTCATGACATGCAAATTTAATTTCCCCTATCCCTTAAATGATTTCTGTGGAAGACCCTGCGCTTCGTAGATTTCTGTGGAAGACCCTGCGCTTCGTATGCACTTCGTAGATTTCTGTGGAAGACCCTGCGCTTCGTAGATTTCTGTGGAAGACCCTGCGCTTCGTAGATTTCTGTGGAAGACCCTGCGCTTCATATTTAAAATATACTGAACACAGTAAGTGTAGCATGACTTTTAAGGGATAAAGACACTGATGAACATTGATATTATTGTTTGAAGCTTTTAGAAATACTCGGTAAGGATGTGATTTTCAAAAAATTGTGTTAATTTATTATTTTCTAAACGAAGTATTAGAACTACTTCCCATATAAAAACTATACTCAGTTGCAAAAGAAAGTGGACAATTGAGTTTTGTTTAGATTTAATTGTATAAAGTTTTTTTAGAATTAAATTAACAAATTCCAAAATGAATATGCCATGTTTGGTACCAAAGTTGTAAGCATTCCATTGCCAATAGCATGTCTTGTTTTTCAATAGGTCGAATCATTAAGGGACTGTCGCTTGATAAAGAGGATAGGGTGTAAAGTAAAATGTTCAAGGTGTCCAGTTTCTTTTGCAACTGAGTATAGAAGGGTGTTTCACGGAATACTTATGTTGCCTGCCATGTTCTTATTTGTGGAAACGTGGAAACGTGGAAACGTGGCTCCATCGTAAATGGAGTGTCGACAATATAATTTGCAGCAACTCTGCAGTTCTGCAGGTTGGAGGTTCTAGGCCCGTTCTCCATACTTTATCTAGATGTAAATGGAGGATGAGCCTGGCATGTTCATCCCTGTTTGGTGCCATATAACCTTTCTTGTGTTGGTGCGCCGTAAAACCCCAATTCAATTCAATAATTTCAGCAAGTACAATCTGACTATAAAGTTTGAAGACAGGGTGCAAACCTTCATGAAATAAGAAGCAGAGTTTATGAAAAGAGGCATAACTCTGCACTTGATAATTGATAAGGAACTATGTTTCATGACCATAGTTTAATATGTGCTAGGTTAGGTTAGGTTGTATGTTAAAGTTTTATGAAAAGGGCCATAACTCTGTCAAAATGAAAGTCAGAGTTATTGGACATGTCAGTGGCATTGAATAATTGATAAAGAAGAACTGTATACAACTTTATGACCAAAGGTCAATATTTTGCCAAGCTTTGAGCCAGGTTAAGGTCTTATGAAAAGGGGCATAACTGTCAAAAGGAAAAGCTTTATTAATTGCCATATTTGTCACTTTATCATTAACCCCAAACATGCATGGCTTCGTATGGGATTGACATGCATTTTTTGTCCTAAATTATTTTTTTCCAGGATATATTCTACTATCTATCTTTGATGTAAGGATTACAAAACAAATGGTGATGTACAGCTTTACTGTAGGAAGACCATGCAAATTAAGGCAATTCATTGATCCACCCTGACAAGATTCTGACCATGCTATTTCACCAATTAATTGAATTGAATTGGGGTTTTAAGGTGCACCAACACATGAAAGGTTATATGGCGCCTTACAGGAATGAACGTGCTAGGCTCATCCTCCATGTACATCATGATAATATATAGAGAACAGGCCTAGAACCTTCTCACCCTGAACTGTAGATTCTATTGTAGACACTCCATTTACGCTGGAGCCACATTATAGTTTTTCTGCCACTGCTCTAGTGATATGAGCGAGATGGCACCTGAAACAATGCAGGGGTCATGATGAAGACCTTTAATGAGCATGAACAAAAAATGATCAAATGAACATGAATTTGGGGGTGTTCTACCCCTCTGTCTTCCCCTCCAACGGGATCTGCAGTGGCCCTATTCTTTGCTGCATAACCAAACGGGGCCCCCGGAACCACACGGGGCTTGACCAATTAAGATACCATTGTTTATTTACATCTGTAGATAAAACACATTTACGAATCTATGAATAGTGCCTTAGCAGTAGGTCAACTTTTTGATACAAGCTATTCTACTCACCCTGGTTTGTCCTGGTTAACTCTTTACGATAAGCTCATATCTTGGAAACCTCTGGGCAGGATTCCATGGAACTTCACACATGTAATCAGTGGCAATAGATGACATGCCATGTGGTTAACTGTTTACGATAAGCTCATATCTTGGAAACCTCTTGGGCAGAATTCCATGGAACTTCACACATGTAATCAGTGGCAATAGATGACCTGCCATGTGCAAGTTACATAACTCTGCAACCTGTTTTGGCAAAGTTATGCTCTTTTTTATACTGAAGACGAATTGTGTTAAAATATGTCTAAGATTGAATCTGTTTAAACACCTGCCAGATGCAAATGAAGCTTCACACCTACGTAGCAAATGTTCCATATAGCTCAATAAAGTTTCCGAGTTTGGCAAAGTTACGCCACTTTTTTTGTCTCGCCCACGATAGTGGGTAGCGAGACATAGCAGTTACTTTTCCGATGGCGGTGGCCACATTTTAAATAAACTATATCTCAACAACTGCTGCTCGAAATTTTCTGAAACTTTCTCAGATGCTTTGTTGGGTCAAGGGTCTGGGACATCACGTAATGACAAAATTACCAAGGTCAAGTCATATTTTACGTTATTTTCCGAAAACTTAACCTTGGTTAGGTAACTTAACCTCAGTTAACTGTATGCGATTGCCTCATTTTCTTTGTTTGATACTTAAGTCATATGCATTGTTGGCATTGGTGGACATCACTGAATGATAAAAATTACCAAGATCAAGGTCATATTTTGCTTATTTTCCCCAAACTTAACCTTGGGTAGGTAACTTAACCTCAGTTAACTTTATGTGATTGTCACTTTATGGCTTTGATACTTGGTCATATGTATTGTTGGCATTGCTGGACATTACTGGATGACAAAAAATACCAAGGTCAAGGTCATATTTTGAGTTATTTTCCCCAAACTTAACCTTAGTTAGGTAACTTAACCTTGGTTAGGTGACTTAACCTCAGTTAACTTTATGCGACTGCCTCACTTTATGTCTTTGATACTTGGTCATATGTATTGTTGGCATTGGTGGACATCGCTGAATGACGGAAAATGTCAAGGTCATGTTTTGCGTTATTTACCCTAAAAATCAGTTTGGTTAGGTAAGTTAACCTCAGTTAACTTTTTCTGATAACTTTAATTTCTTTGTTTGATACTTGGTCATATGTATTGTTGGCATTGGTGAACATCACTGAACGCCAAAAATTACCAAGGTCATATTTTGCGTTATTTTCCCCCAAGCATAACCTTGGTTAGATACTAGTAACTTAACCTCAGTTATACCAAAATATTTTGCATTATTTTACCAAAACTACACCCTGGTTAAACCACTTAACCTCAGTAACTTAACTTCTTATGATTACCTCACTTTAGTTTGTTTGATACTTGGTCATATGCCGTTTGCCGCTGTGGGCTGTGGGCTGTGGGCTAGATACCCTCAGACCGAGGTCTTGTTTATAAAGTGTCTTCAGCTACCAAGATATAGGGGGAGGGATGTATTAGCTCAAGTTTGGCTAGCTTTAAAACAAATCAATCTTTCGTTAATATAAACACTCAAATCAAGTTTGACATGTGACCCAGGGGCGGGGCCAAATTTGACCCCAGGGTCACCATTTGAACAAACTTGGTAGAGGATCATAAGCTGAGTGTAAATACAAAATATTAAACTGTTGGCTCTTGTAATTTCAGACAAGAAGACTTTTTAAGTTTGTCCCAATATGAGTCTATGTAAAATATGTGAGACAGGGCCAAATTTGACACCAGGGTCACCATTTGAACAAACTTGGTAGAGGACCATAAGCTGATGGTTAATACAAAATAGTAAACCTTTGGCTCTTGTAGTTTCAGAGAAGAAGATTTTTTAAGTTTTTCCCTATGTAACTATGTAAAACGTGACCCTGGAGTGGGGCCAAATTTGTCCCCCGGGTAACCTGGTTGAGGACCATAAACTGAAGAAATACAAAATATTAAACCTTTGACTCTTGTAGTTTCGGAGAAGAAGATTTTTAAAGTTTTTCCCTATATTTGTAAAATGTAAAACTGTGACCTCAGGGTCAACATTTGAACAAATTTTGTAGAGGAACAATAAGCTGATAATAAATACAAAATATTAAACATTTAGCTCTTGTACTTTCATAGAAGAAGATATTTTTTTAAAGTTTTTCCCTTTATCAGTCTATGTAAAACTATGACCCCTGGGACAGGGCCAAATTAGACACCAGGGTCACCATTTGAGTAAACTTTGTAGAGGAACATAAGCTGATAATAAATACAAAATATTAAACCTTTAGCTCTTGTAGTTTCAGAGAAGAAGATTTTTTAAGTTTTTCCCTTTATCAGTCTATGTAAAACTGTGACGCCTGGGGCGGGGCCAAATTTGACCCCAGGGTCACCATTTGAACAAACTTGGTACAGGACAATAAGCTGATGGTAAATACAAAATATTAAACCTTTGTCTCTTGTAGTTTCAGAGAAGATTTTTTAAGTTTTTCCCAATACAAGTCTATGTAAAACTGAGACCCTTGGGGCGGGGCCAAATTTGACCACAAGGTCACCATTTGAACAAACTTGGTACAGGACAATAAGATGATGGTAAATACAAAACATTAAACTTTGGCTCTTGTAGTTTCAGTGAAGAAGATTTGTTAAGTTGTTCCCTATATAAGTCTATGTATAACTGTGACCCTGTGGCGGAGCCAAATTTGACCCCAGGGTCACCATTTAAACAAAATTGGTAGAGGATATATAAGCTGATAAAAAAACACAAAAAAAATAAACCTTTTATATCTCTTGTTGTTTCAGAGAAGATATTTGAAGTTCTTCCCTATAACTCTATGTAAAACTGATCCAACAAGGGCCCCTAAGCTCCCAATTAAAGAAAAAAGAACCAAAGTTCCAAAATTGAAAAAAAAAAAATACTGTATATATAAATAAAAAAATAAATAATTATAATTGAAAAAATGAACCAATGAACCAAGGTTTCTTACGAAAAAAACACACAAAAAAACAACATGCCTCTAGTGAGATTTGAAACCACGACCCCTGGGGTTTCCAGTGTACATTAGACTGCTCCACGGCGCATGTCTCGTTCACTCAAACAAGCGTCTATTTTAATTTTTTACATTACCAAATTAGTGGGGCAGATTGGTGACATATATTGGTAAAATTGTGCATTTTGTGATAAAAGCACCAAACTTGACACATAGCTAGACAATACTCTGCTAAACATTTCTGGCTATGGACCCACGTCAGATTTTGAAAAATGGCCGCCATTTTCAAAATGGCCGCCAAATATTCCATAAAGAATTAATGAAGCTCATAATTAATTGATTTCATCAAAACTTGTTATTGTAAATACACTAAATTCAGAACATTGATAGACAATAAAAAAAAAATTCTTCAAAATGGCCGCCAAAAACCGCTTTTTTTTAAAAAAAAAAAATTTATAAAGCAATCAAAATGTTGATGTGTTTTACAAAGGGTGTTGTCTTAATATATTTATGTGTATGTCTATACTTCAATAAATAGTTGTTAGATACACCCCTATACTTCAGGGGTTAGGGGTTTTACACATGTATACATACTATGCAACTTTGAGACTAGTTTTGTCTCAGTTGTCTTTAGCCTTAAGCATTTCTGAAGTGTGTTTAAGTTTCAGTCTCATCTCTATTAGCGGCTTTTAGTATATAATAACTCGTAAGTATACATCCAGTGACTTGGTAAAACACTATTAAAGGTATACGCAACAATCTTGAATCATTTATCAAGCATCCAAATTGATTAATCCAATATCAGGTTAACTTTAAAACTTCTTGCATATACTTAAATACAATGCAGAATTTTTAATTGTTTGTGGTTATTGTATTACAAGTTTTAATATTGTATTGGTGCAATATATTCCCCAATGAGTAATATGTAAAACTAATTTGCTTTGAACTATTTACATAATTATAAAAACTGATTTTAAAACATGCATATAAAGTAACAAAACTAATGGGACGCCGCAGGTTATAAAAAAATCAAGCTTGCCGAGTCTTCTAAACTCTTGGAGAAAACATATCGGAAAGGATGCTTAAACAATATTTTTCATCTCCAATTTATCGGAATTAAGATTTAATTACGACCTTAAATTACATTTGTTGATTTAAACAATATTAACAAGACACTATCAGAAAACAAAATCAAAAAGAAGTTTGTTATATACACACATTCAAATGTAATAAGTGGTCATATCATTTGAACATTTTCAAAATGACAGCTAACATAAATGTAATCTTATCTTACTATCTATGATCTGAATGGTATAAATTTTCTTAATCACAGTCACAGTACCCAACATCCCATTTTTAAAAGACTGTAAACATCATTTCTGCTTTAACACTTCGTTTTAAATTGCAACACACTTGTCTCTTTGACATCTACATTTAATAAATCCCTTGCAAACGCTGATGCCTGTGGTAGTGTTATCGAGAATGGCTTCAACATACCCTCTTCCAACCGCAGTCACCGGATGTAGGCATTTCAAAGGTGGACCTAAAGGCCATGTCTCCAACAATGTCCAATTACAACCTGTAAACAACTCGGTAGGTGTCCTTGAAAAGAGCTATATCAATTGGTGACATGGACTTGTTGTATCTTGGAACCATTGAATGTCAACCATTCTTTGCAACATCAACAGCACTTCCTTTTGTCGAACATGCACTTCCTGTTGTCATACATTTTCCAACAAGAACAAATTTTGGAATTGGAAAGCTTGTTCAACCTCAACATAGTATTGCCAGATTCTCCACGCACAGGTTTTACCTTTTTCAGCAAATGAAGATATTTCATTGCATCTAGTAAGTGTGAAAAGCAACTATTCGTCTTATTTTATATGAACTAATGAATAGGCAATACAGTGTGCAACGAATCACCTAAAGTGATTCCTAGCTCCTAAAACTAACACATAGCTCATCTAACTGTATTTACATTACCACTGCTATACCAAGTAATACAACGTCTGTGTCTACTGTATATAGCATAAGTTTAATGAAGTATTGTTTGCCACCTGCCACATGCATCACACGCATTGTATCGTATCATCTTAGTGAAATGATCGAGATCAGTCCTAGATTCTCGTTGTCTGATACAAGGCACATAATTATTCATCTCTGTTTTAATGAACGTGTTTTTAGTTTCTCTTCTAGCCGCAACCGATTGCTATGCCAGTTAGCCAGAGCTCTGATTTTGTTTTGCATGATAGCCGTCACATACTAAACATTCTGCAAGTGACATTCAAAAATGTGTAAAGGATCTTGTTGATCATACTTACTAATGTTTTCCAAGCATTAAAATGCATTTTAAGGCAGCTCGCATAGTCTGATTAAAATCCAAAAAAGTTTTCCAAAGTTAGAAAAGGCTGGTGAGACACCCTAATCTGCTGTTAATCGGAACCTAATATGATACATATATATGCGAGAAAAGAAAGCAAGTTATAGCATCTGTTGTAGGTGACCACTGAGGAAAGAAAACATGTTCTGGTTTATCTGTTTAAAGACAGACTTGGTTATGTCATCTATAAGCTCTGTTACAAATGTGTCATGCTTTGCATTACATAATTTACCTATTTGTTGCAACTTCTGTCACACGAGAGTCATCTATGTAACGTAAGTCAAGTACCAGTAAAACCTCAATATTGTCCTTAAATATATTTTCTAACTCCTCTACTGTGTCACTCAAACTGTCTTACGAATATCTTTAACTTGTTCATGATGGAAAAGATCAGAGTATTTTCATAGGCAGCACCTGATGAATTATTGCGATAACTGAAATTAACAGATAACTCTAACCATATCTGGTTCAGAGATCATCCAGTGTGGAAATTGCGATGTGTATACAGCACCTACTGCACCTGCATCTTCTTTCACAATCTTGTATTTCTGCTTGTGAGCTAGTTTATTGGGTATTGATGAGACAACACTAATGAAGTTTATCTCACACACAGAGATGACTAATTTTAAGATTTAAAGTGTAACTGAACAGTACTGCAATTGCGAACTTTTGGTTTCTCTTTATGATCGTCATGTGCAATATGCAATGGTTTAAGGCGTAAGCCCGGTTTACCATAAGTATGGTAATCACATAATGAATATGCAATGTCATAATTGCCTCATGGGCACTGGTCCATCTATAGTCTTCAAACAAGTCTCAGATTGTTTTAAGTGCCTCCATTTTAAATACGAAGGTTTCAACGCAAAATGCCATTATGATCTTCACATTGGGTTTCAGGCCAATTTCATTTCTGCTCGGCAACTATATAGTTTTGACGCAGTTAATCCGTTAGAATAAGATGTCTTCACGTTTAGGTTTTGTTTAGGTTTTGTCTTGTAAATAAGGTTTACAAAGTCAATGTATTTTAGGGTTTTATAAATATATTTATAATGAAGTTTCTGATAAGAAAATTAGTTTAGTACCGTTCAGAAATTCCAAAGGCTGGAGAAAACCTAGAGTCAACCGGAAGTGAAATGTGATTTAAACTTGTAAATCCCTCAACACATTAACCATAGGGTGCTTCTAAATAACTCTTTATTATAATATTAACAAACAAATAATATGCCAAGAGAACTGAGTGTACAAATTCAACATATTAATTACTTTCTTACAAACAACTATTAAACGAATTATAAATTTTACTATTTTCAACACATTTTGGCGGCCATTTTGAAAACGGTAGCCATTTTGAACTTAAAATATACCCAGATTGTATTGCATGACCCTTTGTCTATTATTTTGCGGAATTTGTTGCGATTGCCTTAATATATGTTGTTAAAACCTGATACATATAGGATCAACTGATTATTTATTACATATTTGGCGGCCATTTTGAAAATGGCGGCCATTTTGAAAAATCTGGCGTGGGTCCATAGCCATTTTTTTTCAGTATGGTATTGTCTAGCTATGTGCAAAGTTTGGTGCTTTTATCAAACAATGCACATTTTTTTCACCAATCTGCCCCACTAAATATTGAAAGAGAGGCCATAACTCCGGTGTTACTGCCTGGTTCGATGTTCAAACTCGCCCGAGCTTTCATTGATATCAACAATCTGGCCAAGTTTGGGAAAGATCGAATACAAAATGAAGGCGCTATTAGAGTGTTAACAAGACTGAAAATGGCATTTTTCAATAATTCAAGGGCATACAACTCTGGTGTTCCTGGTCCGATATAGCTGGTTTTCGAACTTATCCGAGATTGTATTGATATTAACAATCTGTTAAAGTTTGGTAAAGATCAGATGAAAAATGGAGGCCCTATCGTCTTAACGAGGCAAAATTTAGTATTTTTTACTAAAGCAATGGCCATAACTCCACTGTTATTGGTTCGATCTGGCTTGTTTTCGAACTTGTCCGAGCTTTCATTGATATTAACAATCTGGTAAAGTTTGGTAAAGATCGAATGAAAAATGAAGGCCCTATCATCTTAACGAGGCAAAATATAGCATTTGTAACTAAGTCAAGGGCCATAACTCCCGTGTTACTGGTCCGATCTGGCTGGTTTTCGAACTTTTCCGAGCTTTCATTGATATTAACAATCTGGTAAAGTTACGGTCGGGTGAAAATTGAAGACTCTATCGTCTGAACGAGACAAACGACGGACGACGGAATAATGGACAGTCGAGCAACAAGAGGGCCTGTATCGCTCTACTGGCTATATGGAGAATGCGGTAGGGGACACTACAATGCTATGCGCAACTAGGCTTGGAACTGATCATTCCTACCAAGTTTCACTGAAATCCAGCCAAGGGTTCAGGAAAACTAGTCCGGATTAAGTTTGTACTTAAGGGGCCATAACTCTGCCAAAAATAATTCAACCAGAACATGGCAATGATATGCGCAACTTGCCTTGGTACTGATCATCCCTGCCAAGTTTCAATTAAATCTGGCCAGGGGTTCAGGAGAATTAGGCTGTGCAAAGTTGGTGTATTAAAATCGAGTTTTCATTGATATGAACAATCTGGTAAAGTTTGAAAAAGATCGGATGAAAAACGAAGGCGCTATGATAATCGTGTTAACGAGGCAAAACACAGCAATTTTAACTAAATCAAGGGCCATAACTCCGCTGTTACTGGTCTAAACTGGCTGGTTTTCTACCTCTTCTGAGCTTTCATTGATATGAACAATCTCGTAAAGTTTGATAAAGATCGGATGAAAAATGAAGGCCCTATCGCGTTAACGAGGCAAAATATAGCAATTTTAACTAAATCAAGGGCCAAATGGTCCAATCTGGCTGGTTTTCGAACTCGTCCGAGGTTTCATTGATATGAACAATCTGGTAAAGCTTGAAAAAGATCGGATGAAAAGTGTCAACGATAACTAAATCAAGGGCCATAACTCCGGCGTTACTTGGCCGAACTGGCTGGTTTTCGAACTCATCTAAGCTTTCATTGATATGAACAATCTTGTAAAGTTTGATAACGATCGGGTGAAAATGAAGGCCCCTATCGCGTCAACGATGAAAAGGTTAAAGGTTAACGGACGGACGACGGACAACTCGCCATCCCATTATAAGCTTAATAAGAGCTTAAAACTACCCGTTTCATACTACATAGAAACAGCATAGAACTTTATGGCCTTTGATATTTAAAAATGCTGTATATTGTTTGTTAAATATGTAGCTTCTTATCTGTCATCAGCTGGGGATCTCCACCACCACCCCACCACACCCACACCAACCCCACCCTCCCCACCCCCACCCGCCAATCAAAACCGAAAGTACACAAGCAGTTCACAAAAAATTGTAAATTAGGTTAACTCTATCTCTTCATACTATAAGCACTCAGTTATAGTATTTTAAACGTACACATCCAAGTAAAAGTAAAACACTACCAAAATGGTTGAATGTAACAGTAAAACATAAAAGTACAGCGACTATTGTATGGGACTATTTTATTGCAACAGTTACCAGGAAGTCGGCGGAAGAAGCGTCATTATTGGTGTTAAGCGGCCCATGTCAACATCGAACACGTTCTGCCTATTAAAGAGCTGTTTACAATCGATTTGAAAGCAAATTTTACCTATTTAACCAGCATGAATATTGATGACAGCAAAGTGGGATAGATTTCGCGTGCAGTGAAACATGTGATTAGTGTAGTTAATGTACTACGAGGGATTTACACGATAAACTTGATGTATTTTTAAATCAGGGCCAAAAAAGTATGTTGACCGAAACAAAGCCCCAAGTCCAGTTGGGTTCACATGGATCACAATATGGAAATGGTCAGGGGAAGAGGTCTATAACTCTATTAACAGAAGATGGATGTTATTACCCAATCATATCACATTTTTCATACCAAGACAGACAATTAAGGTCCCAGTCCGCGCCCCAAAATGCAGGGAGAAGAAGGGGAGTCCGGCCAATGCACGAGACAACATTTGTGATGGCCAAGCCTCCATGGACAGCTGGACATAGTTATATGACCACAAACAAACAGGTTTGTTCTTTAGCATAATCTTCATATATCTGTCTTATCTTCAACTCGAATATTATAGCTAACATCCCCAAGTTTTTATATTTTGAAACTTTTGTAGAATAAAATAAATAAGCTATACAGAACTCATTGCATAGTTGCATATCATTTGAGTAGACTCAAAATCGTCATTTATAAAAAAAAGATTCTTAAAGGGACACACGGCAATCATTCTCTTACCTTGCATTCGTTCAATCATTAATATTAATTGCTAGAATAGTTAAAAGCATTTTTACATATTACTAACTTTTTATAATATTGCACCAGTAATATATTTAAACATTTGATAAAATAGTGAAGAAATTGAAATCTCATTTTTTTTTTATTTAAATTATATATCCAAGTATTTTAAAGTCAAAATGACGCAGGATAAGTAAATCGAGGAGCAAATTTTAATGTTTGAATACAACTCAAGACTGCCCTGTGTCCTTTTAACAATGATCAAATAAAGATGAGCTACTTTAGTATTATAGACGTTAAAGATGAGCTACTTTAGTATTATAGACGTTACCGGTATATGCTCTGTCATTATAAATAATAATAAACCCCACACAGAATGAAAGTTGTTAGATGGTCAAGAAATATCTTATTATTTTCAGGTCTTCTATTTAAAAAAATAAAATATATAAAACGTTTTAAAATGACAAAAAGTCTGTACTAAAATGATGTTGAGGAAAAAATGAAATGCACAAAAATTAGCTAATTTCTAGAAACTAGATCTATTTCCAATTTCATGGAAGTAAAACATAAATTACCAGACTACGAAACCATATATCAAAATGGGCCTAAGAAACTAATGGTTTAATTAACCGAAATCGACTACAGTATGAAAACTAATGTGCTGCATACGTTGCTCAGCATTAAATAAAACATAAAAATGTTTCTATTCTTTTACAGAGCTACACTCCTGTTCATAGTAATCCCGGCTTTCGTAAAAACAAAACAAATAATTTATTATCACTGATTGAACCTGCATGATTACTGAGAGGTTAAATCGTCTCAAATTCAGATAACTGTGAGGTTAGAATATTGAGGGAATCCTGTAGCCTAGGAATGACACTGACACATATGACAGTGTCGGGTTATCTCAAATCAAGTTTATAATAAATTATTGGTATATAATCTAATACAGAATTGTTATCTGAGACTAAAGTTTATCATTTGATATTTAAAATTTCGATCTGGATGAATTTTTTTTTTAATTTTAATTTTCAATTTATCCTTTTGAACTTGTTACTTTAGATGTGATCATCATTTTTTATCTTCTCCCATTTATTTTGGTATTCAATTAAAATTTAATACTTTCGATTCTTGGGTGGCTGTCAAATATTAAGCTTTTATACAAGTTTTAAAGGGACACATGACAATCTTGATTTGTTTAAAACTCACAGCGTCCGTTAGTTTTCTACATAACTTGCATTTTTATAATCATTAATATTAATTATTAGAACAATTCGGAGCAAATTGGGTAAATGCATTTTACTAATGGTTGATTACTTTGCACCGATAATATATTTAAACATTGAAAGAATAACGAAGAAAATATGCAAACTAAAAATGTTATTTAATCATATGCAAGCAGTATTAAAGTTGAAGTGATACTGGATTAATAAAGTGAGATTCTAAGGCAAAAAAAAAAAATACCAGTGTTTCCGGTGGCCCGACTGACCCTATTTTTAAGGGGCCGACCCTAAAACTTTTTATGAAAAATTAAATTTGTTCTGAACAATGATTTATCACAATATATCGAGGAGAACTGACATCACAGAGAAACTTTCAGTTGTATCATCAACTTGTATGGGGTTTATGAGATAAATACATGTAGAATCTCACAATATCTTGCTCCAAAAAAAGAAGAAAAGAAAATGCCTACCGACCTACCCTATTTTTTTAGAGCATGCAATAGGAAACACACCTATTTATGTGTTTTGGCCTCAGTTTAATTGTTGATAAAACTTCACGATTGCCATGTGTTCTTTTAAGTGATTATGTAGACATACGTTCATTACAGATCTTATTTCTGTTTTATCTTTTGTCATGCATGCTTCAGTGTAAACAATCTGACATACTTTGAAAAAAGGAAATTAAATATTTCCAGTAGACAGACATTTAAAGTATTTGTGTTTGGAAATATAACAGTTGAAATGGGTAAGTCTAATGAGAGCTTTCCTTAGTAATAAAGATATTCAATTTATTTATAAAAATGTTTGAATCTCTTTGTTTTTTCAACATTTACTGTACTGTATCATAGTTTTGAAAACTTTTAAAAATAGACAACCCTTTTTTGAAAAAATAAATTCGCAAGTTTTGCTATTCATTATACAGATAATTATACGGTAATCAAAACTTTTGAACAATGACATTTCTTCCACTTTTTATTTAATAGTTGTGACACTGAATAACAAAAGCTTGTTAATGCTTCCCTAAGTGTTTTTATATAAATATGAGCTTATATTAGATACATACCAGGTATAGAAATAATAGTTAAAAATAAATATGACATGGATTTAAAACTCTTCTTTTTTGTTTTGTCTTAATACAAAAATACCAAATCCAAAATATGTCCAACTATAAAGCAATAATTGAACTGTAACTAGCTTGAGATGAGTTTAAATGTCATTTAACAATCTCAAGATCAATCCTGCTTTGTTGACGGCGACTTAATTATTCGCATTTTCACGCTTATTTACATAATTACCTTCTAGAAATAGATATAGAATAGTCATTATACTAAGTATACTCAGCTGCAAAAGAAAGTGAACACTGCATTTTATTTAGATTTAATTGTATACATTTTTTTAGAATTAAATTGACAAATTCAAAAATGAATATGCCATGTTTGGTATCAATGTTTTTATCATCCATTGCCAATATCATGTTGTTTTTCAATAGGTCGAATCATTAAGGGACTGTCGCTTGATAAAGAGGATAGGGTGTAAAGTAAAAGTTTCAAAGTGGCCAGTTTCTTTTGCAACTGAGTATAGTTGTATTTTAAAAATATACGGCCATTGTAAACATTGGCAATCTCATTAAAATCAGACCCTTTATCATGCCACCATAGTCTACACTACTAAGGCGGAGTAGCGGAGAGTATCAAAGCATAATTAGGATATGATTTTAATGAGATAGAAACATTGGAAAACAAATAATGGCTGATTTAGCATTAAATCTCTTTATCTTAAACTTAAAGGGGCTGGAGGCGATTTGAGAGAATTATGGATCATTACATGGTCCGAGTATTAACTTTCATACCCCATCCAACCCTCTCCAAGAAGCGAAAACAGAGTTGGCTGGGGTATAAAATAAAACCTTTATTTAGGCTAAAAAGTTTGCATATTGTAAAATGAAAATGTTTAATAGGTAATTTTAAACAAGTTACCACATTTTGTTTAATAAAACATGTTTTATTGTCAAAATATACGTTATAATATCCTGCTAATATAAGCTTTCCCATCGCTTAATGGAATTCTAATTACAAATAAAAGTTCTTAAACCACCATAATGTGTATTATTTTCATATAAAATATGAGTTGCTAAGTTGGCATCATGATAGTCGGGTTTAAATGTTGCTTATGGTTTGAAAAACTTGAATGAGTCTAAAAAAAATTGTTGTATTTTAAATCATAAGTATTATTAAACCATAATTGGATTTTGAAGCTTTGAGAATTTATTGATTCAGAAGTGTACCAGCTTGTCACCTATTGCATGAATTAATGTTAACATTATAAAAAAAAAAATGCTCAAGTTTCCAAGCAATTACTTAGAACCAATACTACGTTTAGGAGGGTATTTTAAGATTGCAAATTATAGGTCAATTTAATAATAAGGCTGGATAAAAACAAAAACAACCAAATTGCCTCCTGTCCCTTTAACACTGGTCTTAGTTTGATAATGACATTAAGCACATAAAAGATTAAATCAGCAAATTAATTATATAATTTTACACTCTATATATTAAACAAAATACTAGTATGATTTTCAGACTCATAAGATTAAAGATATTTGAGTGACATTATTTAAATTTATGTACATGCCGCTGTGTTCATTACTTTTTAGCACAATTTAAAAATATTTAAACGTATTTTTTAAATGCATTTTTTTTTGTAATTTATAATGAAAACCGCTTTAGATATCAGTTTCATCACAAATATCATTATTTTCTGTTATAAATAAGTATAATTTAAAACAGAAAAAGTCTATTTTTGCTTTTTTGCAATTTGTCTGAATTAGTTTCTTCATTTTTCATGGGGTTCATATATTTTGTCTATAGTTCTTTATTAAAACAAATGCTTTCAGTGGCAATAAAATCTGTATATAGCAAGTCCTGGCATATAAGAGCCATGGTGCATTGATGAAGGCCTGATCAATATCCGTTTATTTGAAATCCCAAGACTGTGATTGTCATTAATATGGCAATTGTTGCCTGTTTGTCGCCAAATATTTGATCAACAAAGAAATAAATCTGTGATAAAGTCTATATGGATCCTCCAGTGCAGAAGGGACTCATCTGTAGTTTGTGTTTAGTTTAAGATAAGCCATTATTTCATCATTAACATCTTAATGTAGTCGGATACGCTATATAGTCTTTTATGTATCGTTTTTGACCCATTTTGAGTAAGTGCTGTACATGGCTTCAAATGTTTGTAGCAATTATGTTTTAAAATCATTTTAAAATAAATTTCTGTTATCCTAGGAATTAATATTTCATATAGATCTATTAAAGACAACTCATGGTAAGTTTCATGGGATTGATGTGACTGGTGAAAAAATGCATATAAAGATATGATTATATATTGTAAGCCATACTTTACACATCAGTATGAATATTAAGGAGATGAATTTGTATAAATTTTCATCGACTAAACAGTCAGGTTAACACCCTCTGCAAAAAGAATTTCTACTGCATTTCTTTGTATTTGCATATATTAAACATTTTAGATATCAGTTCTGAAAACCTAGTTTCAGTAATTGTGCGATCGTTATTTGTTGCATGGTATATAATCAACATTTGGTGCATAAAGCATTTTCCTACTTGAATATTGTGAACAAAATATAACTATGTTCCTGTATAAAGAACTTTCTATTTATTTTTTCTATTAAACCATATTATAGCACAGTCACTCGCAAAATTTCACAAAAAGTTAAGCCATATGTGTTTTGTTTACCATATACTCCCGTATAAACGCTCCCCACTAAGAAACGCCTCGTCTCCCCTTTTTCAAAAGATGCACTCATTTGAGGCAAAAAACAAGCAAACTAGTTTTTATGGCCTCATACCCCACCCCTTTTGCAAAATGCAATGCCCCCGGGTTGTTTAAAACAGGGGTACGCAGTATAAAGTACATTTATATGTGTCTATTTAATAGGCACATATATAATAGGCACTTATACCTATTAAACATACCTGAAGTACTTATAATTATATAGTAAACTATTCTTTGATCACTAAGTTAGGCCAGAGTTTTTTTATAGTTAGTTTACGGGAGATTTTGGAAAAAAAATGCAGTAGGAGGAGGAAATAAAAATAAAAATGGGTAAAATGATGAGTCGATAAAAAAAAAAAAAAAAAAATAGAAAATGTTAGATTTTTTTTTCTTTTCATAAAACAAGTTTTTCTCGTAACATTAATATTAAATGTATTGCTTCATTTTTTATGTTGATTTTTTTCAAGTTGTTTCGCATTATAACTGTAACCAACATCCACTTTATGTTAAAACTGCCTACATGTTATCTCAAATTCACAAACCGTTCTTTAAAATACTTTCCACTCTTGAGAATTGGTTTGTTGACTGTCAAATTAATATATTTTTGAGTATGTATTTTACAGAAATTATCACAAATTTGCTATTAAACACACTTCAAATTGAAACAAAATGTAATATATAAACTTGAAATTATTGAATGTTTATTTTCATAGTTGCAAGAATAATCAACATATATTTCCCTGACATAGGTCAAAACTAAAAATATTCTCAAGAAAGGTTTATGAACTCAATGCCTAGTAGAGCAAAATAGGTATTGTGGTGTTCAATGGTATACATTAAATTGTGTTTGTAAACATGTATATTAAAGAGACTAAATTAATACTTCGATTTTCGACCTTGCAAAGTAAATACTAAGTCATAATCCAAATTTTCAAAAAAAAAAGTTTGCAATTTTACATTATTGTGAAAATAAGTTTTAGGATAGGCACAACTTTTTTTTTTTAAAAAAGATGTAGCAGATCGAACAGGAGGAAAAAATAAAAATAAATTCACAATTTCAACTTTTATTTTTATTTCAGTTTTGCAAAATTTAGGCTAGGCTCTCCCGTAAAACTAAAAATAAAAAACTCTGGCCTTAGTAACTGTAATTATTTCACAATGGCAGAAATAAAACAATACATGCATGTTTCCAGCCTTATTCAGTGTGACTCATGTTGGTGTTTGTATTGTTTTTAGTTATTTGCAATATACAAACTGTGTATAGCATCATGTAATACTGGCACAATCTGACTATAAGTATACCATATTTTACACATTTTATTTATTTAGTAGACAATTTAAACACTTTCTCATTTCTCAAACAGTTTTCAATCATTAATGTATCATATTTTACATACTTTGTTAGTTCTGTAGATAAATCAAACATTTTCAAAGTTTGAAGTGGCGTGCCCTCACCACCACTCCACGATAATATATGGTCTTATTTACAAGCTGTTAGCAGTTTTGTAGATCTACTCATCGACTCCTCCTCATCTTTGAGAAACTCAAGTATAAACTAGTTATATCTGGAGTATTATCGGATAATGATCAGGATTGGCCATCAGTAAATATTTGTCCATTTAAAATATTGAATGATAAGATTGAAAGGGTAATTTATATTTTTGCTTTCTTGTACATGATTTTTGTGTAGCCTGTGTAGCCTGTGTAGCCTTTGTAGCATGTGTAGCATGTGTAGCCTGTGTAGCCTGTGTAGCCTGTGTAGCATGTGTAGCCTGTGTAGCCTGTGTAGCATGTGTAGCCTGTGTAGCCTGTGTAGCATGTGTAGCCTGTGTAGCATGTGTAGCCTGTGTAGCCTGTGTAGCCTGTGTAGCATGGCACTTAGGGATCACTTTGTCCGACGTCTTTTGTCGTCCGTTGTCAGAATTACACATCTGCAGGAAGAATAACACATCTGCATTCAGAATAACACATCTGTAGTCAGAATAACACATCTGCATTCAGAATAACACATCTGTAGTCAGAATTACACATCTGCAGTCAGAGTAACACATCTGCAGGAAAAATAACCCATCTGCAGGAAGAATAACCCATCTGCAGGAAGAATAATACATCTGTAGTCAGAATAACACATCTGCAGGAAAAATAACACATATGCAGGAAGAATAACACATCTGCATTCAGAATAGCACATCTGCATTCAGAAGAACACATCTGTAGTCAGAATAACACATCTGCAGGAAGAATAACACATCTGCATTCAGAATAGCACATCTGCATTCAGAAGAACACATCTGTAGTCAGAATAACACATCTGCGGGAAGAACAACATATCTGCAGGAAGAATAACACATCTGTAGTTAGAATAACACATCTGCATTCAGAATAACACATCTGTAGTCAGAATAACACATCTGCATTCAGAATAACACATCTGTAGTCAGAATTACACATGATCTGCAGTCAGAATAACCCATCTGCAGGAAAAATAACCCATCTGCAGTCAGAATAACCCATCTGCAGGAAGAATAACCCATCTGCAGGAAGAATAATACATCTGTAGTCAGAATAACACATCTGCAGGAAAAGTAACACATATGCAGGAAGTATAACCCGTCTGCAGGAAGAATAACACATCTGTAGTCAGAATAACACATCTGCAAGAAGAATAACATAAACGCAGGAAGAATAACACATCTGCAGGAAGAATAACACATCTGCAGGAAGAATAAGATTTTTAGAAAGAATATCGCAATTCTGAAAGCAAAATAACACATCTGCAAGCAAAATAACACATCTCCCAGATGAATAACATATCTGCAGGAAGAATAGCATGTGATTGAAGAATAACACACCTGCTAGCAGGCTAACAATCGCACATCTGCAAAGTTAAAAACAAATATATATGCAAGCAACTTAACATTTCTGCAAAGTGAATAACAAATATACAAGCAGAATAACACATCTGCAAAGTTAAAAACAAATATATATGCAAGCAACTTAACATTTCTGCAAAGTGAATAACAAATATACAATCAGAATAACACATCTGCAAAGTGAATAACAAATATACATCTGCAAAGAAAATAACACATTTTCAAAATAATTCAAATACAAACTGCAAAGTGATAAACAAATATACAAGCAGAATAACACATGCAAATAAAATAAAATATTTTCAAAATAATGATTCAAATACAAGGAGAATAACACATTTGTAAAAACAATGCAAAATTAAGCACTTTCAAGCACATCTGCAAAAGGAATAACACATGTGCAAGGACAATTACACATCTGAAAGTAGAATTTAAGCAGAATAAAGTTGACTGGGAGAAACGTTTTTAGGCTGAATATCACAATCTACAAGGTGAATAATACAGCTGCACAACTGCAAAGCAGGCAGAATAAATAATATGCAGACACCTTAAAGTCGAATAACACATATTTGCCAGCAGATAATTTTAATAATATGCTGATAAGGCAAATGTTTTCCTATTTCGTACTTATTACTACTAGTCGAAGAAGGTACAATACACAAGGAATTGATTACCCAAAGTCTTTGTTAAGGCTTAAAGCACAAGTTTACTTAAGTTTACTTAAGTGCAGTACAGCAATATATTAGCTCTGCACGAGTAGCAGGCAATAACCTTTTGATTGCTCTCTCCAAGAATTGTAAAGATACTTTCAACTATTTGTATTGTGATACCATTAATCAATCATGTTTATTTTTCCATCGCAAATATTGACTTGGTTACAGTTATAAATACTGAAGTAATCCTATGGTATACTCTATATATAATATAAATCTAGAATTTAGCTACTAGTAGCTCACTGGTGATAACAGTGGGGTGTGGGTGACTATAGGATTGCTAGTATGTCTGTCTGTCCGAATTTGTGTTCAATCCATTGCTCTGAATCTTGGTAGAATTCGTGTTCAATCCATTGCTCTGAAACTTGGTAGAATTCGTGTTTGGGCCATTGCTGTGAAACTTCGCAGAATTCGTGTTCGATCCATTGCTCTGAATCTTAGTAGGATTTGTGTTCAGTCCATTGCTCTGAAACTTGGTAGAATTTGTGGTCGGTCCATGGAACTTGGTAGAAATCATGTTTGATTCATTGGTCTGAAACTTGGTAAAATTCGTGTTTGATCCATTGCTCTAACAACTAAAATTGGTAGAATTCGTGTTCGGTCCATGAAACTTGGTAGAATTCGTGTTCAGTCCATTGCTCTGAAACTTGGTAGAAATGTTTATCATATTACAAAAAGACCGTGTGTCTTGAACAGGTCCATATATCATTAAGTCAAGTTCATACTAGTGTGTTGAATATCAGAATTAGTACTTATTTTGTCTTGTTATAACTCTCAAACCGTTCTTGATTTAAAAAAAAAAAGAAATGACAGAAGTGGTATTTCTGCACTATGAAACAACATTTAGTTATAAACCCATGATTTGAAGAAAACTGCATTGTTAGATACGTCATGAAACATCTGTATTTCATGCATAATTGTACCACCAATCAAATCATTCATGATAGATATTTTACAATACCTACCTTTGATTTTCTCCTCTAAAGTTTCACTTTTGTTAGTTTTGATCATTCATGTTAATTAATAATACTCTGTATTTAAGAATGGTTTGACATGGACCATGTCTATGTCATGGTACTCGGTATTAAATGAGATGTCTTGACATTCCCTTTACCTGCATGTGATCCGTATTGCACAATATTTCTCCATTTTTTTTTTTAATTTTTTAAACTGGACATCTACATAATATATATAAGGTCTGGATTTTATACAATTTTTTTTTTATACTTTCACAAAATGAATTTAAGATGTACATGTTTAAAACATATTTGTTACTACAATCATAAAATATGCGTTATATTTTCTTTAGTGTTTGTGGACTGAACCAAAGACAAACAAATATTGACTATCCAATTGATTTGTCTGGCAGACTATTTGTTAATATTATGGATTTGTCATAACAACCCATGTTTGGTGAAGTAATATATCGGTAAAAAATGATCACATTTTTAGATACTGGGTGTGCTGTTGAGTTGGCAACTTTGAATAAATTATAGATGTCAAAGATGAATAAAAATGTCTTATTAAACTACAGATTCAGAACTGGCTGCAAGTTGTTATGACAATCAGTCTGTATTCATTTCGTATTCACCTTATTCTTTGTCTGTCGTCTGTATGTCACAAACTTTGTCCGGTCTAGTTTTCTTGAACCCCTTACCAGATTTCAACAAAAATTTGCAGGGATGATCAGTACCAAGCCTAGTTGTGCATATCATCACTGTGTTCTGGTTGAATGATTTTTGGCAGAGTTATGGCCCGTTAAGGTTTTTAATACACAAACTTTGTCCCGACTAGTTCTCCTGAACCCCTGGCCAGATTTCAGCTGTGTTTTGGCTGAATGATTTTTGGAGGAGTTATGGCCCTTTAAAGGTTTTAACAGGGTTCTCAATAGACTTTAAAAGTGAAGAGTCATATGACCCTTGACTCAAAAATTCCAAGGGTCAAAATTGAAATGTCAAAAGTCAAATATATATCAAACAAATCGAAGCACCGTTTTATAAAACATCCTTTAATAACTTTAATTGTTGTGAATTCTGTAAATATTTTATTGCCAAGAAAGGTGTGCAAGGATAATAATGCATTTGAACTTGAAAAATTACTATTCCATTTTACAGTAATGTGTCGTTATGTCAAAGATTCAAAGTTAAGGATGTTTAATAAATTGGGGTCCACATTTGTTAATGTTATAACTTATTGGTGTTATTATATATTATATGTTATTGGTGTTATTATAACACAAGCTCTCTTATTTTCTGCTTCTTCTGAGTCTGAGTGTCAGACAGTGCAACCTCAGACAGTGCAACCTCAGACAGTGCATCTCCAACAGGCTGTTTCGTAGACTGCGATGACATAAACGAAAATATACTTCTTTGCGCCATTTATGTATTGAACATACATAAATAACAAAGTCTGTTACTCGATAGCACAAAAATAGTCTGTTAACACAAAACATCACAATGCGTAATGTCCGTTAAGTTTTGACTGATAACCCAGGTTAAAAAACGCTCTGTTCATGTACATTTTGCCGATTTATAAATATTTAAATTATCCTCATTAAAATTATCTTTGTTCTTTAAAACGTGCGTAAAACAAAATTAACAAACAACAAACACAAATAAAGTCAATTTTATTTTTTTTGCCGATTTCATCTTTTCACACGTTTGACCGCCAGCATATGTTTTATCTCAGTTTGGTCTAATTAACCGGTAATCAGTCAGAAGCCGGTAGCAGTCAATTTAACTGTTAATCCAATAAAGTCATAATAGTCTCCACCCGCAAAAAGCATCATAAACTTCAAAGATAATCGTTAAATTATTAACACAATAGCAGCGATTAGATTACACAGTGACACCATTTACAGACAGGTTATTTTCACCTCTGTGCCACAAGCTGAAACAGCAGTAAATTTGATTGGTCGAGAGGCGATCAAGGTCGTCAGGCAAGGTGACAGTCACTGTTATGCAGGGCGTGCTCATTGTTGTGATGTTTGGACAATCGAGAAAATAGGTACATGTGTATTGGATTGATGCTTGGAAGCAAATACACGCGCATCATAAAAATGCACAGGTGGTAAATTAGCTGCGTCAAAATTGGGTCAAATTGAATTTCCATGCGTCAAAACAACTTTGTCCGGTCTAGTTCTCCTGAACCCCTGGCCGGATTTCATCGAAACTTTGCAGGGATGATCAGTACCAAGCCTGGTTGCGCATGTCATCGCCATGTTTTCTGGTTGAATATTTTTTGGCAGAGTTATGGCCCTTTAAAGGTTTTAATACACAAACTTTGTCCAGCCTAGTTCTCCTGAAATCCTGGCCGAATTTCAACGAAACTTTGCAGGGATGATCGGTACCAAGCCTTGTTGTGCATATCTTTGCCCTGTTCCGGTTGAATGATTTTGAAAGAGTTTTGGCCCTTTAAAGGTTTTAATATACAAACTTTGTCTGGACTAGTTCTCGATCCTGAACCCCTGGCCGGATTTCAGCGAAACTTTGCAGGGATGATTGTACAAGCCTAGTTATATGCATATCATCGCCCTGTTCTGGTTGAGTACTTTTTGGCAGAGTTATGGCCCTTTAATGGTTTTAATACACAAACTTTGTCCCCAGTGGGGGAGACATCTTTTTTTACTAACTTATAGTTATTACTTATTTTTTGTTATATATATACAATATATATAATATTGTTATGCTTTGTCATTTCATGTAGTCCTGGCATATCTCGTTACTAATGATGCCATGTGATATTATCATGTCATTTCTTGTTATTATCCAATCTTTTGTTGTCATGGCATATGTTGTTGCCACGTTCTCATGTTACTGTGCCATCCCATATTGTCATGTCGTATCACGTTACAATGTCATCTCATATTTTGTTACCATGTCATCTCATATTGCCATGGTGTATCTTCTTACTAATATGACATCCCATATTGTCATGTCATATCTTGTTACTATGTATGACATCCCATATTGTCATGTCATATCTTGTTACTATGACATCCCATATTGTCATGTCATATCTTGTTACTTTGACAGCCCATATTGTCATGTCATATCTTGTCACTATGACATCCCATATTGTCATGTCATATCTTGTTACTTTGACAGCCCATATTGTCATGTCATATCTTGTCACTATGACATCCCGTATTGTCATGTCATATCTTGTCACTATGACATCCCATAGTGTCATGTCATATCTTGTTACTTTGACAGCCCATATTGTCATGTCATATCTTGTCACTATGACATCCCGTATTGTCATGTCATATCTTGTTACTTTGACAGCCCATATTGTCATGTCATATCTTGTCACTATGACATCCCATACTGTCATATTATATCTTGTTACTATGACGTCCCATATTGTTATGTTATATCTTGTTACTATGACATTCCATATTGTCATGTCATATCTTGGTAATAGGACATTCCATATTGTCATGTTATATCTTGTTACTATGACATCCCATATTGTTATGTCATTTCTTGTTACTATGACATCCCTTATTGTCATGTCATATCTTGTTACGACATCCCATATTGTCATGTCATATTATGTTACTATGACATCCCATATTGTCATGTCATTTCTTGTTACTATATGCCATCTCATGCTTCCATATTATATATTTGTCGCTATACCATCTCCTTTCGGTTTTCACGAAATTTGATTTGAATGAGATCTTGGACAAGTTCGACAGTGAGCAAAATATGGTGACTTTCCAGCTTCCATTGGTGGAGGAAGCCCCCAGAGGCGAATTTCATCTCTGAACTACTCACAAGTCATTTAGATAGCTTCCTCACATAAAGATTCCTGGTCCCATGGGGCTCAGACCCACAGCGGTGAGGGTCAAGTGATTTCAAGTCAGGGACTCTAACCCCTCGGCCACTGACAGTCATTTGTTAAGGTCAAGCACTTTTCGTTTTTGGTCTATAACCCCTGAACGGCATCAAATAATGAGGTGAAACTTCATGCGTGTATTCTCAATACTGTAGTTCTCACACCAAATCTGGGGTTATATTTTTAAGGTCAAGGTTGTTATGTCAGATCCATAACTCATTAACTGCATGAGATAATGGAATGAGAATAAATGCATGTATATGTATGTTGTTATACCATATTGTTGTTTTATCCACTTTGAAGTTGCTTTGAAACTGGTTTATCTTCCAGCATTTGAAATATGATGAAAAACATAATTTTAATTTTACATATAGCTTATGTCACTCCCAACCCCAATTTTCCCACTCCACATTATCCCTGTCTAATGCTCACCTTCTCCCTGCAACATTTCCAAACACCATTCAAACGCAGCTTGACTGAATCCTTAGTTCTAACCACCCTCTCTTATTCTCACATGAGGTGGTAGGGGTGGGGTGGGAGACAAGGTTTGACCCCACAAAAATGTGATTGTGTCTGGAAATTTTACTGTCATAGAGCATAAAATTAGCCACCAACTGACATAGAAAAGTAGCTATTATTTTGTTCATTAAAATAATGTGTTGGATCTCATAAAATGAAGGTAATTTGAATTGTGTATCTGAAATAACCATGACACTGTCACCCGTCACCAGTGTATATGGCTATTGGAATTTAATGATTTATTTTATATAAACATAGCATTCAAAACCCTTTAACAATATTTATTTTCGATATGTATTGTCAAATTTTTGTGTAAATAAAATGGTGGATGTAATCACAGGTTTAATCTTTTTAACGGCGGGTTGTGAAAGACATCCTACTGCGATTAAATTATTAGGTGCTATTAAGCCGTAAAATGCGGAATAAAGGACAGAATCTTATTTCGCTATTTATGGGACAAACGTCGGCGATCAATACTTTCATTAATACTGGGTATTGTCTGATAAAGAGAAGGCTCAATAAAAGATTATAAAAAAGTACACACAATTATAATAATGATAATCTCATATCATGAAAAAAACAGAAATCATGCGTTGAAAATGCTCTCATATAATAAATATGCACTTTTTTCCTCAATATTTATATATTGGGTAAATTATTTAGTGTTTTATAAGGTAAAAGGTACGGTTAATGTTCCTTTAAATGATAATTGTTTACGATCTGTTCATTTGTTTGCAACTGAATTAAAGAGCAATATCAGAATTTTAAAGACTTGTCAGTTTTCGACTCATCCAGATTTTTATCTATTTTCAGTGATTCCCTAAATTTCTTGATGGCATCTGTCTTTTTTATCTAGTGATGCCTGTAAAATGTATCTCATTTGCATAATTCATGTAAAATGACGCCTGGTTTCCTGCTCGTTTCCACCTGGATATTTTGACGCCTGTCGTTTTAAAGAATGCCGGGCGTCATTTGATTTGACCTCATTTGCATAATTCGGCAAAAATGACACCTGGTTTCCGCCTCCTTTCCATCTGGTTTCCTGCTCGATTCCGCCAGGATATTTTGACGCCCGTCGTTTTAAAGAATGCCGGGCGTCATTTGATTTTACCTCATTGGCATAATTCGGCTAAAATGACGCCTGGTTTCCGCCTCCTTTCCACCTGGTTTCCTGCCCGATTCCGTCTGGATTTTCCAGTATAGGTGAATTACAATTGACGCCTAGAATTTCAGTAAAATGACGCCTCATTTACAGGTGTCAAATTTCGTAAGTAAATAATATTACTAGTTTTTAACATTAATTTAAGTTTGTGATAAAATCTGTAGTTTTCAAACAGGCAAACAGATAAATATGTAATTACAGAAAATATTTATCTTTTCTGTTTGATGTTCATTTTTTGTCGTAATTCAAGACTGATGTCCGCATTCCCTTATAAAATTGTTTAGTTAGTTTGTTATTCAATTGCAAACTGACAAAATTTATATATAGAGGATCTTACACAATTTACTTAACAAGGCTCTTTCGAGGATCATAAATTATTATGTTTTTATCCAACGAGTTATTGAAAGTAAAAAAAACACACCCAAAAATGCACAGTCACATGCAAATAAATGGGCCTAAATATTTTACTGTGTATTAACACAGTATGTTATTCTTATAATCCTCATTTACCTAGTTACTACACTAGTGTATTGTGTTATATGTGATGGCTTTATTACATGTCCGTAAGTCATACTATTTGCTGAACATGTATATAGTCATTATTCAAATAAGTTATTTATTTGTCCTATTGTCACATTTTACTGACACCGTGCAACAATTTCCGCACATGTTTAAGGAGCAAACACATATAGTGTAACAATGAGAAGTTACATTGAGATTATTTAACTGCTGGGCTCAGTTATAGGGAATTCCTTCACCAAATGGTAGGTGTGAAGGAGTAATTGAAGAAAAACACACACCTACAATCAAGTGAAGGAATTTCTTATAAAACTCAGCAGTAGAACTACTTATTTATTACATTTAAAATTTGTTTGTTTATAAATTTTAACCGAAATGTTTCGTTAAACAATACTTAATGAACATCATGACTCGATGTCACAATTATTTATTTTTGTGTTTGGAGTTAGTTATTAATGTTTAGCGATTAAGAATTGTCATTCACTGAGGAATCTTTATCTTTTATCAAAAGAAATGTAATAAATAATCTAACAAATATAATACCTGATGATAGGTCAAATGCCGATGTAGGATTACCTATATTGAATGTTTGAGTAAGCAACCAACTTTGCCACTAAAATATTTTGCTAATATTTTAATAAATAAAATAAGCACACATTAGTTAGACATATTTTGAGTTTAAAGTGACTGTGGGCAATTTGGATGTCATTGTATGTATTGACAAATGTTTGCAGTTTTAAACAGGGTTGTTTTTGTAACAAAAACATATGTCTCCCCCCATAATTTATGAACCTAACTTGTTCAAGTTATTTAAAAATCAAGCGGTTCAAGAGATATAGGACACGAAATATAGTGCATATGACCTCCGACCTCTAAGTGTGACCTTGAACAGACATGGCTGGAAGTTGTGCTCTGCAAGTTGTTTCAATATGGTGAACATTTGTGCCAAGTTATTTCAAAATCCCTCAAGCAGTTCAAGAGATATGGAGAGGACACGAAATATAGTGCATATGACCTTCAACCTCTAAGTGTGACGTTGAACGGACGTGGCTGGAAGTTGCGCTCTGCACGTCGTCTCGATATGGTGAACATTAGTGCCAAGTTATTTCGAAATCCCTCAAGCAGTTCAAGAGATATGGAGAAGACTCAAAATATAGTGCATATGACCTTCGACCTCTAATTGTGACCTTGACCTTAAAGGGACATGGCGGAACTTGGGCTCTGCAAGTCGTCTCAATATGGGGAACATTTATGGCAAGTTATTTCCAAATCCCTCAAGCGGTTGAAGAAATTTGGTGGAGACATGAAATATAGTGCATATGACATTTGACCTCTAAGTTACCTTGACCTTGAACGGACAGGGCTGGAACTTGCGCTTTGCACATCGTCTCAATATGGTGAAAATTTGTGGCAAGTATTTTCCAAATCCCTCAAGCAGTTCAAGAGATGACAGACAGAGATGCAGACAGACATCCCGGACAGAGATCCAGACAGACATCCAAGCTAGAAACAGTCTCCCCAAATATCGTGGTAATTACAGCATTAGGGTATTCATAATTTACTGCTTTAGAATTTGAGTATTTTTTTCTTACTTTGATGCAATATGATTATCTAAAAAAGAAATAATAAAAAATAGCAAAAATATCATTTGTATCAACTTGCTAACTGCGCAGGTTTTGTGGAATTCCTGATGAATGTCAGATGTTTAATATATTCTCAAACATAAAGTTGTATGTTTGAACACATCAGTGATGTAAAAGTTACATCGGTGTAATAGTTACAATGAGGTTTGTTATGTAAATTTGAGTGCACATTTTCTTTTTGACTCTGTAGTTCTTTGATCACAAAACAAGTACTTTTCAAGGACTTACAGCCCCATATAAACAAAAATTATAAACCAGACAGAACATAAGGTCCAATTAAGTTCAATTGCGCTTTTTTATCATGATACACATTTAATTGCCTCCAGTCCCTTTAAAGGCGTCCTGTTGAATTTCAATGTTAAAGTGACAATCTTACAATAAGCCTCTTAAATACTTTACAACAGCAGATATGGCCAATAGTTTCGCGTCTATACACACGTATACTGCAGTATATACTTTCCTAAATAAAGCAGTTTACAATCGTTCCCAATAACGTTCACTTGAAAAGTCTTATTCTTAAATACTGTAACTTGAATGAAGTATATAGGTGCATACATTGATCCATAGAGCTTTTATTTGTCAATACAGAAACTAAACACTAGTTTCTCATGTCGTTGAGGTATGGATATTGGATTAGTAGTCCACTGTCGTAATTTTGTCAATATTTAAATAAATGATTTGTGCCACACGTAGAGAGAGTATGACCTTAGTTTTGAATAATTTATATGTAAAGTATAAAAAAAACTAAATCGAATAAATTAACAGTAGTGCAGATTTATTTAACACTACAGTCTGCACTCCCAATGAATATTAAACGCGAGTGTTGTAATTAATGCTGAATGCGTCTGTGTGGTACATGGCACCTTACCAGAGAACCCTGCCTACATTGGGTACCCTCCACAATGATTTTTACATACAGGAAACACAGTTTGGAATATAACCAAGGCATTGCTATTTTAAACTTGATTTTGTATGTTTTTTTGAGGTAATGTAACGACCCTTTGGTATACAATTCAACGAGACAGGTACTTTGGAGTGTACCCTATAGAGGTTAGGGTACTCTGGTAGTGTACCCTGTACGACATAGATCCATTCAGTGTAATTTACTGTCAATTAAAATCCTCTTAGATGTCAGATCTTTTCAATTGAATATAAAAGAGCTATTCATACAGTAAATAAATGGTTGATCATAAGATAAGACTGTTTAACATGTACTTTATTAAATTCCTTTCCCATAAGAGATTTGTTTGAACATTATGGAGATTGGGGAAAGTCTACAGAATTTCTCAGGGATTTTATTTTCATTCGATTTAATTATAGACATTGGTGAAAGCCTATAAAACTTCTCAAGGATTTGTTTCCATTTCAGGTAATTTTATGTATTTAAAAATAATTAAACTTGTAGATTTATTGTTGTTGATGTTTTAGGATCATTTATTTTGTTCAACATTTGCTTGCTAGCTTTACTGATCTAAACTTAAATTAATGTTTTGAAATAAATGTGGCTTTTAATACAGGAGTATTCTGGTCTTGTTATTTTTCATTTACAGGTAGCTATGGGAAAGTGTTTAAAACTTCATCTTAATCATGTTATACTCAGTTGCAAAAGAAAGTGGACACTGAGTTTTGTTTAGATTTAATTGTATAAAGTATTTTTAGAATTAAATTGACCTATTCCAAAATGAATATGCCAAGTTTGGTAAATTTTTATCATTCCATTGACAATATCATGTTGGCATCTGTTTTTCAATAGGTTGAATCATTAGGGGACTGTCGCTTGATAAAGAGGATAGGAGTGTCAAGTAAAATTTTCTTTTGCAACTGAGCTAGTATAGAGTTATCTTTTTTGCTTAGGTTATAAAGAGTCAAAACTCAAATGGTTGATAACACTTTTTGTGTAACTAAGAAAGAAATATGCCACACAGTGAGCTGTATATTGAGTTGCTTTATTATTTATAAAAAAAACAGGGTGATGGCTTTACAGTGTTAGAGAGCCTGTCTTGCTCATGAGAGGTTTTGGGTTTAATCTCCAGCCGGTTGACATCAAGACTTCATGAAAATGGTGCTAGTATCTCCCTTGCATGACATTCAGCATATATAGGGGAGTACTAAGGCTGGTCGGCGAGGTGTTGGTATACTGTAACTGGGTGTGGTATTATGTCGTGTCCACGGCATGGTATTCTAGTGTGGCAGCACTATAAATTGGGCTCTCATCATGGTGATACCACTAAAATAGTGATAAAAGCAAAGTTAACCACCGTATGTACATAGTTATAAAAAGCCATTTTCAACCGTTTACATTTAAGTACATTGTTTTCTATCAAGAGCCTAACCTCAAAACCTTTCAAGGCATCTTCATGAAACTTGGTATATCAACATGATCTTGTGGTGTCTTTTGATCCAGAGAAAATTCTTATATCAATATTTGTGTATACCAAAGAAAACAACATAAACTTTTTATACCACGATCACAGAAGCTTTTAACTTCCTTCTGAATCGAATTCACTGTTATTACTTATTTAATTATTGGGGGCGTCCGTGGCCGAGTGGTTAACGTCTCTGACTTGAAATCACTTGCCCCTCACCGCTGTAGGTTCGATCCCTCAGGGGCCTAGGAATCTTTATGTGAGGAAGCTATCCAGCTGGCTTGCGGAACATCGGTGGTTCTACCCAGGTGCCCGCCCGTGCAAGAAAATTGCCCGGAGGGGCACCTCGGACCCAGGGTCTTCCTCCACCAATGGAAGCTGGAAAGTCGCCATATGACCTAGCTGTTGGTGCGACTATAAAATCCAATTCAATCAATTATTTAATTATTGTACTACAATGTATATTTTTTTATGTAAACTGTACAAATTGTATGAATGAAATAGTGTTTA
The DNA here is from genome assembly GCA_037043455.1 of Cyrtodaria siliqua. Lineage (NCBI taxonomy): Eukaryota > Metazoa > Mollusca > Bivalvia > Adapedonta > Hiatellidae > Cyrtodaria > Cyrtodaria siliqua. The sequence continues at coordinate 92,253 of JAWPHD010008425.1, forward strand.
AACCAATTTATATGGCTTTTATGATGTTCATTTAAATTTAATTGCATTATATTTTCAGAATTTTAGTGGCAGTAAAAGTTTAAACCCTGTACGGCGGCCCCCACTGTGCCCCTCCATGCATAAATCCCAGATCAAGCTGGCCAGTCCCCAGGAGGAGGCCCCTGGCTGGAACACCCACTATTCATCAACATTTTCACAGAAACCAATCATACCCGTGAGTAACCATAGCAAACGTGAGCCTCTCTATGTGTAGTTTTAAGGTTTATAGTCCTCCAATAACTATTACATACCCGTTATAACTTAATTTGTCAACTTTGAGCGATAAATTGTTTCATGATTAATGTTTGACATTTTGTGGGAACATTTATATAAATATACATACATTTTTCTGTCTTTTATCGTATATAATGCACACCCGTGAGGTCGAAAAAGTTGGAGAGATGGTGTTTTGGGGTGTGGGGGTTATGTGGGCATCATCGTGGGTGGGGTGGGGGAGGGGAAAACATGTTTATTGTATAATACGCATTGAAGAACATGATAAGTATCTTACTTTTATTCTAATCCTTTTTCTTCTATTGTGTAAAAATATTATGTTGTAATAAGCATGTGAAATAAAACGTGTTTAAACTTTCTAAATATTGTATTTACATATGCAAACCTCTGTTTTTTAGGCCAATAGGTTACACTTAACATCCCTAGTCAATAGAATAGATCAACAAGAAGGTGGAGACATGAAGGAGAGTATACGAGTCGACAAGAACCCGCCCAACTACTTCACTCAGTATAACAGAATACACAATAAACTGGGCAGTATGATGGCTCCGGGTGTGCCCAGAGAATACCCTGTCAGACAGGAGTATAATGTCATAACAGGTAAGAAATTTTTGATAGGTACCGCTCCATAAAGCACTCGGCCCGGGCATACTCAGAGATTAGTCTGTCAGAAAGGGGTATAATGTCATAACAAGTAAGTTGGATTTTATAGGTACCCATCAATAAAGCGCTAGGCCCGGACATACCCAGAGATTACCCCTCCAGACCAGAGTATAATATCATAACAAGTAAGTTGGATTTTATAGGTACCCATCAATAAAGCGCCAGGCCCAGACATACTCAGGGGTAATAGGGAATACTGAAAGAACACCCCCTCAGACGTGAGTATAATGTTACAATAGGTTAGTTGGATTTTATAGGTACCATCAATAAAGTGCTAGGCCCGGGCATACCATATTTATCGCACAAAATGCATATTTCCATATAAGGTCATAGTGACAGACACACTGACACCTCACTACCTTCCCGCTACCTTGTTCCATTTTTTAAATGGGGGACGACAAAAAACAACTTTTTTGCTTGCTTGTAAGCACGATGCAAATAGTTAATACCGGTAATTACAAATACCTTCTGTGCATAAATTAACAAACATTAAGTGATTTTTAACAAATACACTAACAATAAAAGTTAACATTCAATCTTCGACAAACACTCAATTATATTTGAATATAGAAGAAATCGTAATAGTCTTACATAATGTACATATACTCTGTAAAAAAAGTTTTGGACCATGGCAGTGTTCGAACCCGTACAATGATCGCTGAACCTTGACATTCGACCATAACCCTTATTATCTCAGTTGATAATTCACAATAGATCAACACTCAACAATAATTATCGTTTACAATGAAAGTTTGCGAAACAATAATCATCTTTTTATTGGTTACTCGAATGTGTCCGTAACTGTTACTTTGTATGGACTTTGCAACATTTTTTACAGACCCTTTGTGTGTTCGCGATATTTGTTTAAAATCAAATCTTGTTTGGAATTTAATGTTTCTGGTACCAAATTAACCGGGTAGGGTAGACCTTGGTTACTAAAAAAAGATACTTGAATTCTGTCCACTAGTTTTATTTTTTATATGACTTTATATACCCTGATCCAAAACTTTTTTTACTGAGTATATATATCCAAGCAAAAAAACAAGCAAAAAAAAAAAAAAAGCAGAAAAAAAATATGGACTTTAGTATCATTCATAACAATGTGCATTTTGCAACAAACATTTTTTATAATTATATTTAAATGACTGGATAGTAGGAAGAGAACGTATGTCGACAGGTATATTGTTCCATACGTGTCGACCAAAGTCGCTAAATGTGTCTTTCATGTATTTAGTTTGTGGTTTTTGTGTGACAAGATCATTTCATGTAGCTGATCGCAGATTATACCTATTATTACATGAGAATATCAAAAGTTGTGATATGTAATTAGGAGCTAGGTTGTTTATTGACTTATATATCAACACACCAGTATGATAATGACATCTGTTATGAAAAGAAAGCCACTGAAGTTCAATGAACATATACTTAGAATTAGTTCGAAAAGGTTTGTTTAATATTATTCTAGCTGCTCTTTTGTGAATTTTATGTATTTTATCTTCTATTCTTTTGCTTTTACCCCACACAGTACAGCAATAATCAAATGTAGACATGATCATTATAAAACATAATTTTCATATCATATGTTAAATAGTAAGATATACGTTTCAATATTAAAGACAATTTTAGAATTGAGTTTGGAACACATTTTGACTATTCCAAGTACATTCCAAGACAAAGTTCTGTCAACATAAACTCCCAGGACCTTTTGAACTGCAACATTTTCTATATATAAACTATCAACAGTTAATTTCAATATATCCACATGTTCGAGCTTGTGATTTGTTCCTATGACCATGCATTTAGTTTTCGCTGGAATAATGACATATTATTCAAAATACACCACTTATTTATAATATTCAAACAATCTTGAAGTCTATTTTGTATATCCAAAATGTTATAATCAAATTCGTATACTGTAGTATCGTCTGCATAAATATCTGTATTTCCAGAGGTAGATACGAATGCAATGTCATTAATGTACAATAGAAATAGCAATGGACCTAGTATTGATTCCTTGAGGAACACCTGAAGTAACTTTAAGCATCTCGGATTTTAAAGTTTTACCTTTATCAATTGTTTTCTATTCGAAAGATGAATCAAATAATTTAATGGTATTGTCTGAAAAATGGTAAAGTTTCAATTTGTGTATCAATATTATATGGTCTACAAGATTGAATGCCTTTCTTAGATCAAGAAATACAGCTTCTATTAATTTACCTGAGTCTATATCCTTTAACCATGCTTCTATTAATATTAACCATGTCAGAGCAGTATGACATGAATGATATTGTCTGAAACCTGACTGGGTCTCGTGAATAACATTATACGTCTTGAAATAGAATAGTATTTGAGTGGCTATATGATGCTCAAATATTTTTGAAATTGTTGGTAAGATTGAAATTGGACGATAATTACATGGGTCCTCTTTATTTCCGTTTTTGTGTAAGGAATCACACATGCCTCCTTAAAAATATCAGGGAACACTCCAGTTTGTATGCTGTTATTTATGATTGAAGCTATGGAGGTAGTTATGTAATCACCACAATATTTTAAAATTCTAGGACCAATACCGTCTATACCTGTTGATTTGTTACTATCAAGTTTATCATACTAAATGAAGCATATTTCAAGTTAGTATCAAGTGGTTGCCGCAATTCAGAGAAATCTCCTTTTACAAACCTCAACTTTTTAACAATGTTTGAAATATTTATAAAATGCTCATTTAATGCATTAATAATATTTAATTGTCCGTCAATGATATGCTCATTTTTGATTAGCCTATCAGGTATAGGATACCTCCATTGTTTTCTTTTCCCGTTTTGAATTTTTTTTAAAGTTTTTCCACATATACTTTGGGCTTTTATTTTCTTTAATAGCGTTGTTATAAAAGTTCTTCTTATTTTTCTTTATCATGGATGAAAGTTTATTGCGTAATAATTTATATTGATCATGATAAAAATTCGCCTCCCTACCCACTCCCTCCCCGAGTTGCCTTTCGACCACAAATTTCTTTCAGATGACAGCAATTTTGGATTAAAACTGATAAAAATAAAAAATAAAATTGCACACCCTGCCCCAAATTTTACTATAATTTATATGAGATTCTAACAATAATTTTATATCGGCCCGAGTTTCTATAACCGCCCGACCCCCAACCCCAACCCCTTATTGTTTTAGCCTTGTTTTCTGATGGTATATACTGGTATACAATTTATTATTCTCTGAAAAATCGAACAGTCAAGCTGTGCTGTTCTCTGACAGCTCTTGTTCTTTATGTAGCTTATCTCTCTGATAAATAGCGTTCTTAATCTCATCAGTAAACCTGGGTTTCATGTTTTATTCTCTTTTCTTGAATAGGTGCATGCTTTTCTAGAATAGTGTTTAATATTGTATAGAATACATTAATTTTAATGACTCATTTGGATCAACAAAATATTCAACTACTGGTACATGTATTTCGAATGGTGTTCTTGTAAAAATATGAAACTTTTACTTTACTAGCACAGGAGTGTGATATGTGTTCAAACTGCTATTGTAGAAAATATAGCAACATTGTGTCCTTTCAAGAGATTTTCAAAAAAGTGTGTTCTTTTTAACAGATTTTCAAAATGAAGATTAAAATTATTTTGAGATCTTCTCATGAAATATAATAAAAGAATGTTTTGTCATGTAAATGTCTCCCAGTCTGTTGAGTTGAAAGCAAACATTCACCAATCATTATGCTTAAAAGCAAGCATAAACAACTCTGCAGTGTAAACAAGTGTTCAAGTGTTCATATTTCAATAGTCAACCCAAGATGGTTTATTTTATTCAAAGAAATGAAGATAGGTACGACACAGGAATGATTTGAAATGAAATGTTTTTTTATGTACTGTAGATATTCAATCAAATATAAATATGAGCATTTGAGTTGAATTGGGTTCACGGCACACCAACATAAAAAGGTTATATGGTGCCAACAGGTATGAACATTTCAGGCTCACCCTCCATTTACTTGTTGACAAAAATATGCAGAATGGCTAATATCACCTTAAATTTCAATTAATGAACTCATACTGACAAAGATGCAGCCATTTGCCATAACTCAGTGTATGTCATAAAAGAAGCTGTTTTTTTCTGTATTTGTATAGGATTGAAACAGAAAGCAGTGTTTGATAGGTTATCACATTTATATCGATCAAACATGTTTATCTTTTCTTTTTTTTTTTATTTGTTATCAGTTTTAGGACTCCATTTTGTTAAATGCTTTTTGATGTTATAAAAAATTTATTATCTTTCTTTCCCCACTTCCTTTCTTTTGTATAAGTACCATATACCCCCATTTACCCTCACCCACCCACCCCACCAAAACTTTTTCCTGAAATTTAACCTGCCAGTAGCCAATTTTAGAGATAATGCGCTTAAATTGCCAGTATCCATACTTGAGGTCTAGGTTAGAAAAATACCTCCCTCAAAGCATTTTAAAGGTAAAAATATATGGTCTCATATAAACACACCTTTCTTGGTAAAATACAACACCTCTGGGACCTTAAAACGGGAGTACACGGTATGTTTTAAACAATCAGCATTACGGATGGCTTTCATGTATACATACTTGTTTTTGAATAACTAATAAACATATTCATACAACCTGGAACGATTTTGATTGGTTGAGTTAAACCGGTAACACTACGCAAGTTTATTAACTGAAACTATTTTATTTATTATAAATTCACCCAGATATGAGTCATAAACTTATTATTTGTGACAGCTTATAAAAATAATGCATGTTATACAAAACATTGTTGTTGGTTTGTTAAAATGTTGGCATAAACTACTATTTTGTAAAGAGGTAAAACACAAACTGTTTTATATGCAACATTATGTGCGAGACACGACGTTACGTCACTTATTTTATGACGTTTTGGCGCTAAAGTGTGTCTGACGTCGTGGCGGTCCTATGTACATCTGAATTATTTTTTACTAATTTGATTGCAATGTTATGTGATAAAAAGGATCTTAAACTCGTTCCCATTCCATATAAGATTTATGAAACTCGTTATGAATTTTTTTAATTTTAACTCGCCAAAAGGCTCGTTAAAATAATTCATAACTCATTTCATAAATCTTATATGAAATGGGAACTCGTTTAAGATCCTCTATTTACGCTTATAAAAGTAATTTATTGCCCAGTATAATATTCTACGATTACATCAACGTATAGAATATTGTACCGATAGTATTCGGACGATGAACCGTAGTTTTCCCCATCTTCACACTTATGTGCAGTCTTATAACATCTTCCTGAGTATCTTTTTTATCTGTATATTATTGCCATTAAGGATTTTATTAGACTTTTTATTTTTATTTAAGTATTTATCAAATCATCTTGAATTGTCGTTACATTTGTTTGTTTTTCTTTGATTTCCAAATATTTGGAATACTTTTTAACTTACTTTCGACATTATAGTCATTCAGTCATTAACAATATGGTAACCATTCTGTATCTGCAGGTGAGGACGGCGGGCCAGCATGGAGGGAAGACAACAAACGTATATCTGGAGGCAGAGTTTTACACAACACACGTAGAGAGCACACGTCAATACTTGGCTGAAGCACGTATTGCCATTGTTTGCAGAAAACTGTTCAAATAAGTTCAACAAATGAAATTATATGTCTAAATTATATATTATAGATAACTGTTCAAATAAATCATGCAAATAAAATTGATCCGTTTAAATGTTGGGGAAAAATGGGGGTTGACCTTATAAATTAACCAAGTTAAATCATATAAACATGGCACAATTAGGTTGACTGACAGCAAGAATGGACTTGTGTTTCATGATGCCACTATTTTCTATCTTTTAAATGCATTGCAAAGAAATAATATGACAAACATTAGCCTAAATATTCCTCATCTCAATCTACCCTGCATTTGCGAGTAGAAAACTCGGGTTGGCTGGGGTAGGTCACAGACATTATCTGAAACACACAAATTCATGCTTAGGTCTTGCCCAATGATTTTCGATAAATTGTCTAAGTCAGTATTTGAACAGAATAAATATCCAGACAATTTTTCAGAATGTATGTAAATAAGACTTGGAACGCGAACAAATTTTTTAATTTTGTCATCTAGAAATTATTAAATTCAGTTAAAAGGTATTTTTTTACCCTATACAAATTATTATTAATTAACTACTTAATATCTGCCGTGGTTTGCAGGAAACTGTATGCATCATATGGTAAAAACAAGGCCAATATGAGAAAACTCGGCCAATATAAAATTCAAGCAATCTGATTGGATAAGCCAACACGGCCAATATGACCAAGGCTTTGTTTTCTTTAAGGACGCCATTTTGAAGGAAAAAAACACAACGTCGCAGCTATGTCCGCCTATGTAATGTAGACAATCAAAATAATTAAGATAATTCGGTTACATCGACTTCGCTGAAATATAGCTATTATCACGTTCGTGTGTGATTTTCCTATGCGCCATCAAGCGGTAACAGGGGCAGATTTATTTGAATCAGACACTTGTTATTAAATGTTATATTAAACATATATCTCTTGTTTTTTCTTACCTGTAAATGATATTTGAAACATAGGAATAGAGAGAGATATTAAGTAGTTAATTAATAAAAATGTCATTAATTAAGTGTTTTCATAAGGATTGATTTTCAATTCAAAATGCTTAGTGAAATTCTGGCGAAATTATATGCTTAAACAAAATGTGTGTTGAAATATAAATTCTTTGTGTTCATATTGGACCGAAAATTGTGATACTCATTTTGTATTTTAAACTCTTTATCATTTTATATATGTTTGCATTGTTTTGTTGGTTGAATCATGTAACCAACCAATTAAGTACTGATTGTAAATGTTACAGAGTCGGAGAAAGAAAAGTTGAATCAAAATGTTTACAATTAATTGATACTTAGAAATAAATTGTTCGTTTTGTTATTTGACCTGTACAAGTGTTAACTAAAAGCTTTAATTATAATTAAGTAAACTTGTAAAATGAACTTCCAGACTAATTTTACAATGCAGATAGAAAAACATCCAGTATAAAAATCTTTTCTTTTTTTTTTCTTATTGCTACAGTATTTTTAGATGTATTTATAAACAATTAGCATAATCAATTTCTTGCAATATTTAAATTAGTATTACCGTTTCAAAAATGGCCCTAGAAGTTGTGAACTGTTGCGCAAAATGGTGTGAGAAATTGAATTTGAGCTGTTGGATAAGTAGCACCATCGTGTTGTCCAATACAGACCAAAAGTTTCCACATCGATATACACATTACTGGTCTCAAATAGTTTCAGCAGAATGTATGGAAATGATTTGATTTTACCGAACCCTGCAATCATGAGTGTGGTTTTGGGGACCAGTAGACTACATTGTATACCGGGTACCAGTCTACTTGGTCCTATGGAAATACTAAGGTATGAGGTTGACCTGAAAAATAAATTGGAAACCGATTACCAAGGAAGGGTTGTTGGACTAAATTTTACCCCGAGTTGTGTTTGAATGTTTTGTTTTCCTTATTTTCCGACTTGCCAAAGAAAATGAACTGATAAGTGATAAGGTTGTTCAGTATTATTACAATATGTGATGCAAGTTTGCTTATTTCCGCATTATTGTATTTTTTCCCCCCCCATTTTGAGCAATTCCATTAACATTAGAGTTAGCGAAGCCTTAAACACATTTTGCAACCGTTGTTTAAAAAAGTCAAACTTACAGTTCTGGTTATCCCGTTTCTAAGGCATTTCATTGTTTTTGACCGATTTACTCACACATTTAAATAAAAGTAAATGTTGCTTTTTTGAGAGTTTAACGTCACATGGGGTTAAGCATGTGCTATTTAATAGTTGCACATTTTGGAACATCATCCAATAGGATGGCAGAATATTTTTACCAAGTGCATTTGAAAAAGATATTCCTTAATGAGTTACCCTGAAAGTGGTGGAATTGCCCCAGATAATGTGAACGATTTAAAGGAATGAGATTTTACCGTGTGCATGTATTTATAATTGTCTGATGGTTTAGTGAGTGAGAGCTTTAAGCAGTATTATAGTATCAAGGCCATTTTAAATAGTCGTAGATAATTGTATTTCCCAAGGCAATATTAATTTATTTTCTAACTTTAATAATGTTTGCAAAGGTAAGATAAACATTTGCAATGTTCGTTCTGTGCTTGAAATCGAAAATGTTTTTTATAACACATGGTTTTGTAACATACTTTTTATATGCAATAATTATGATTAACATTCCAGAATGCATAATAACTTTTATCTACCGTAATAACATTGTTTATAATCCTGGCCTGGAAGTCACCAACCATTCTTCAGACTATTCTTAGTCTTGACCTCAAGTACTCAAATTTCGTTCATAAATGTTCTCATGACCTTGAAAGATAAGCAATCGTATGAAGTTGCTATTTATTAGTATTTATCATATTTATACAAACCAGTTTATTATGAACGTTTATACTTTAAACTAATTGAATATATTTGTGATTGAAATGGGCATAATTGGGCTTAAGTCTAAGAATATTCTCAAGAATGGTTGGTGAATTCAAGACCAGCTGGTCTCCAAAACTCTTGGAAGGTAATTTTGATACCCGACATGTTTGCTCAATGTAGTTCTGAATTTAATAGCTTTTGAACTGTGTGATAATGAAACCATTGCACCACAGCCCAGTGTGTGACTGTAACATGTAACCGATCAACTTTGTATTCTTTGAATTTTGATTTAATAAACTCATACTGAAAAGCTGATTAAAACCAATTGTGCAGGGAGAAATTTTCATGTTTTGGCCAAAATTGCTTAAAACTTGACAAGCTAAATATTTGTGAAAAGATATAGTAACAAGGAAATGTCCCTCTAACCAATGTTACATGTTTTTATTATTCTATGTCCCTCTAACCAATGTTACATGTTTTTGTTATTCTTATGTGTTTTGTTATCCTTATGTAATTTTGTTATCCTTATAATATTCGAAAAATTATGCTAAAATGCCAAAATAAAAAGTTTTTTTTTACTCAATATTGTGTTGCGTACTTGTTATATTCCACAATTACTACAAGCCCTAAAACCTTGGAACATGTCAAATATTTGTATTGATTTGACCTGATTTTGTCGTATAATTCACGCATACACACCTAAATAGTTTCAGCTAATTCACAAGGACAGTGGCTTTATGTACATGGAGGATGAGCCTAGTATGTTCATTCCTGTTAGGCGCCACGTGTTGGTGCGCCTTAAAACCCAATTCAGTTCAGAAGATTATTGAATCTGCAATTCTGTCATTCCGTCACCAATTTTCGTTTCCGACCAATATTTTGAATAATTATAATCCGATCTTGATGAAAGTTTAGGACAATATTTAAGGCCAGTATTTCTAGACGAAGTTTGATAACCAGCCAATTCGCACCTATAATACCTGACTTATGGCTGGTGGATTTTTGAAATTGAAGATTTTTGCAGTTTCCGCTCAATAACTTTTAACATTTATAATCTAAATCTTCATGAAACTTTAGGATGATGTTTACTGCTATAATATCTAGGCCAAATTCGATAACCAGCCAAATCATGGCAGAGTTGTGGCCCTTAGATTTTTGAAATTTGCGATTTCCACTCAACTTTAATATTTATAATCCACTCTTGATGAAACAATGTTTATAGCAATACTATCTCAGCCAAGTTCGCTAACCAGTCAGATTGCACCTATAATGCCCGAATTATGGCCCTTGGATTTTTAGCTCTACTGGCCAAGGGCCAGCAGAGCTTATGGGATGGTGTGTTGTCCGTCGTCTGTCTGTCTGTCGTCTGTCATCTGTCTGTCGTCTGTCTGTCGTCCGTTAACTTTTATTCAAACGACTTCTCCTCAGAAACCGCTTGGTTAATTTTGACCAAACTTCACATGGATGATCCTTAGATGAATGCTTTTTAGATTTGTTAAAATTAGGTCAGCGCTACATCCAAGATGGCTGCCATTACCATATATGGTCGAAACCTTAAAAAATCTTCTTCTCCAGAACCGCTGGACAGATTGCAACAGTTTTTCTTTTAAAATAATCGCTAACGCCTGGACTATCAAATTTGTTCACATAGAATATCCGGGGTCAAAAATGGCCGTGCCCCGGGGGTCCAAAGTTTGTATATTGAGGTTTTGCATGTTTTTCATATAGACATATAGGAAAAAACTTTAAAAAATCTTCTTCTCTGAAACCACAAGGCACAGAGCTCTCATGTATTACATGTAGCATCAGCTTATGGTCCTCTACTAAGTTTGTTCAAATGGTGACCATGGGGTCAAATTTGTCCCCGCCCCGGTGGCCACAGTTTTACATAGACTTATATAGGATTTTTTAAAAAAAAATCTTCTTCTCGGAAACGAACAGCCAGAGGTTTGATATTTTGCATTTACTATAAGCTTATGGTCCTTTACCAAGTTTGTTCAAATGGTGAGCCTGGGGTCACATTTGGCCCCGCCCCAAGGGACACATGTTTGATATAGACATGTATAGGGAAAAACTTAAAAAATCTTCTTCTCTGGAACTGCAAGAGCCAGAGGTTTAATATTTTGCATTTGCTATAAGCTTGTGGTCCTCTACCAAGTTTGTTCAAATGGTGACCCAGGGGTCACATTTGGCCCCACCCCGGGGGTCACAGTTTTACATAGGCTTGTATAGGGAAAAACTGAAAAAATTCTTCTTCTCTGGAACCACATGGCACAGAGCTGTAGGATCAGCTTATAGTCCTCTACTAAGTTTGTTCAAATGGTGACCCTGGGGTCAAATTTGTCCCCGCCCCGAGGGTCACAGTTTTACATAGACTTATATAGGATTTATTTTTTAAAATCTTCTTCTCGGAAACTACAAGAGCCAGAGGTTTGATATTTTACATTTATTATAAGCTTATGGTCCTTTACCAAGTTCGTTCAAATGGTGACCCTGGGGTCACATTTGGCCCCGCCCCAAGGGTCACATGTTTTACATAGACATGTATAGGGAAAAACTTAAAAAATCTTCTTCTCTGAAACTGCAAGAGCCAGAGGTTTAATATTTTGCTGTTGCTATAAGCTTATGGTCCTTTACCAATTTTGTTCAAATGGTGACCCTGGGGTCACATCTGGCCCCACCCCGGGGGTCACAGTTTTGTCAATGAAAGCTCGGTCAAGTTCGAAAACCAGCCAGATCGGACCAGTAACAGCCTGTTGTCTGTCATCTGTCTGTCGTCTGTCGTCCGTTAACTTTTTCCTCGTTAAACGTCTCCTCAGAAACCACTGGTTCAATTGAATTGAAACTTCACAGGTAGCATCCTTGGGTTAGGGGAAAGCAAAGTTGTTAAAATTTTGGCATTGTGCCAAGGGATTTGGTTTCCATGGCAACCATGTTGAAAAAATCTTCTTCTCTGAAACCGCTGGTCTGATTAGCTCTACTGGCCAACGGCCAGCAGAGCTTATGGGATGGTGTGTTGTCTGTCGTCCGTCGTCTGTCTGTCTGTCTGTCGTCTGTCTGTCGTCCGTTAACTTTTCTTCAAACGACTTCTCCTCAGAAACCGCTTGGCTAATTTTGACCAAACTTCACGTGGATGATCCTTAGATGAATGCTTTTTAGATTTGTTAAAATTAGGTCAGCGCTACATCCAAGATGGCTGCCATTACCATATATGGTCGAAACCTTAAAAAATCTTCTCCTACAGAACCGCTGGACAGATTTCAACAGTTTTTCTTTTAAAATGATCGCCAACGCCTAGACTATCAAGTTTGTTCAAATAAAGTCCCCGTGTAAAAAATGGCCGTGCCCCGGGGGTCCAAAGTTTGTATATTGAGGTTTTGCATGTTTTTCATATAGACATATAGGAAAAAACTTTAAAAAATCTTCTTCTCTGAAACCACAAGGCACAGAGCTCTCATGTATTACATGTAGCATCAGCTTATGGTCCTCTACTAAGTTTGTTCAAATGGTGACCCTGGGATCAAATTTGTCCCCGCCCCGGGGGTCACAGTTTTACATAGACTTATATAGGATTTTTTTTAAAAAATCTTCTCGGAAACTACAAGAGGTTTGATATTTTGCATGTACTATAAGCTTATGGTCCTTTACCAAGTTTGTTCAAATGGTGACCCTCGGGTCACTTTTGGCGCCGCCCCAAGGGTCACATGTTTTACATAAATATGTATAGGGAAAAACTTAAAAAATCTTCTTCTCTGAAACTGCAAGAGCCAGAGGTTTAATATTTTGCATTTGCTATAAGCTTGTGGTCCTCTACCAAGTTTGTTCAAATGGTGACTCAGGGGTCACATTTTGCCCCACCCCGGGGGTCACAGTTTTACATAGGCTTGTATAGGGAAAAACTGAAAAAAATCTTCTTCTCTGGAACCTCATGGCACAGAGCTCTCATGTATTACATGTAGCATCAGCTTATGGTCCTCTACTAAGTTTGTTCAAATGGTGACCCTGGGGTCAAATTTGTCCCCGCCCCGAGGGTCACAGTTTTACATAGACTTATATAGGATTTTTTTTTAAAAATCTTCTTCTCGCCAACTACAAGAGTCAGAGGTTTGATATGTTACATTTATTATAAGCTTATGGTCCTTTACCAAGTTTGTCCAAATGGTGACCCCGGGGTCACATTTGGCCCCGCCCCAAGGGTCACATGTTTTACATAGACATGTATAGGGAAAAACTTAAAAAATCCTCTTCTCTGAAACTGCAAGAGCCAGAAGTTTAATATTTTCCTGTTGCTATAAGCTTATGGTCCTTTACCAATTTTGTTCAGATGGGGACCCTGGGGTCACATCTGGCCCCGCCCCGGGGGTCACAGTTTTACATAAATGCTTGTATAGGGAAAAACTGAAAAAAAATCTTTCTCTCTGGAACTGCAAGAGCCAGAGGTTTAATATTTTGCATTTGCTGTAAGCTTATTGTCCTTTACCAAGTTTGTTCAAATGGTGACCCTGGGGTCACATTTGGCCCCGCCCCAAGGGTCACATGTTTTACATAGACATGTATAGGGAAAAACTTAAAAAATCTTCTTCTCTGGAACTGCAAGAGCCAGAGGTTTAATATTTTGCATTTGCTATAAGCTTATGGTCCTTTACCAAGTTTGTTCAAATGGTGACCCTCGGGTCATATTTGGCCCCGCCCCAAGGGTCACATGTTATACATAGCCATGTATAGGGATTTTTTTTTTGATTATTTTTTTTTTAATAATTTTTTTTTTTAATTTTTTTTTTTTTAATAGTTTTTTTGAATTTTAAACAGAGGTGTTCTTGATTTAGTTAAACATGCTATATTTTGCCTCGTTAATACGGTAGGGCCTTCATTTTTCATCTGATCTTTACCAAACTTTACCAGATTCTTTAGTTATGGCCCTTGATTTAGTTAAAAAGCTGTTTTTTGCCCGAAACTTAAAAAAAACGTAAATGGCAGTCACTCACTTCATTGATGTTATAAGAGCCATGTTAGCCAGTAGAGCGTCCACAGGCCCTCTTGGGCCTCTTGTTCAACATCGGCCAATAACTTTAATATTTATAATCCAATTCTGATGAAACTTGAGGACAATATTTATGACCGCACTATCTAAACTAGGCTTGATAACCAGCCAGATCACACCTATTATGCTGGAGTTATGGCCCTTGGATTTTTCAAAATGGACTTCTGTTTCCAACCAATAACTTTAATATTTATAATCGGATCTTGATGAAACCTTAGGACAATGTTAATGGGAATAATATCTCAGCCATGTTTGATAACCAGCCAGATTGCATATATCATGCTGGAGTTAGGCCCTTTGATTTTTAAAAAGTGACGATTTTTGCGGTTCTCGCTCAATAATTTTAACATTTATGACCTACTCTTGATGAAACATGGGGACACAGTTTATGGCAATGATATCTCGGCCAAATTTGGTAACCAGCCAGACCGCACCTATAATGCCAGAGTTATGGCCCTTGGATTTTTTAAATTTCCAGATTTTTGCGGCAATAACTTCAATATTTATAATTCGATCTTGATGAAACTTTAGGACAAAGTTTATAGGCACAATATCTTGGCCAAGTTTGATAATCAGTCAGGTTGCACTTATCATGCTGGAGTTATGGCCCTTGGATCCGTAAAAATTGAAGATTTTTGCATTTAACGCTCAATAACTTTTAACATTTATAATCCAGTCTTGATAAAAATTGGGGTCAATGTTCATGGGCATATCTCGGACAATTTCGCTAAGCAGCAGATCACACTTATAATGCTAAAGACATTTGGTTTTAAAAATTGAAGATTTTTGCCAAGGTTTTTACTACACATCAACTGAGTTTTACACCGGCGGTTCCCATCAGGCAGTGGACCATAATTCTCTGAATCTGCTTTTTTAAATTAGGCCGCCCATTTTTATGGTTAACCCAATCAGAATGCAGGAAATGTGCACAGTGCATAATAATAGACTGTATTTGGCCTGGGAGGGCATAAAGTACAAATACAAACAGAATAGAACTTAGATTAGGCTAAACTCAAACTTTAATGATTTCTGCATGATCTTTAAAATAACATTTATGCATAACAGTATTATCATACAATACAACTTCATTTAGCATAAAACATAATGTACATTCAATAAATAGACACTTCTATGCTTGCAACTTGAAACCAACACTATAGTTCTCATGTATGAGTCTCGTCTAATACATGATCTCATTATATACACACAGCAACCAGTCAAAGTTGTGGATTACCATTATTGCACATTGTTTATTCAGCATTTTTACAAACCAACATTGGGCCTTCAGGACTACACCTGCAACTAGATAATCCCATCCGACATCTACACCTGCAACTAGATAATCCTGTCAGACATTTGGCAATTTGTTCTTTAGAAGCAAATGAATGAAGGGTTTTGCGTCCAATTAACACATATTAAGTTATTCTGGGACAGCAACCTCGGAGGGAATGAAATGATGAACATGCCTCCGCCAGGGAGCGAACCCACCAGGAGCAGAGGTCTGCAGCTCTAAAACTCATGGCCTTCCCAAGCTCTCTTTAGAAGCAAACATTTACACACGTGTACAATATTGTTCAAATATAGTCTACTCTCGATTAAGCTCATCTTATAGCTTTCCCTTTGTAAGGTGGTGGAGGGGCTATAACCCTTAGAATTGCGCACATTATTTACATGTAGTCCGATAATCCTAAATTATTACAGCCCCTTTTTAATTTCCCTAACATGCACAAAAAAGGGCTTTAAGCGAAATACTGTAATAGCAATTCTTCATACCATTTTTTTTTTTTGCTGCTATCTTTAGAACATTTTTTCTTTATTTTGAAGGTTTTGCTATCCCCGTCTTCAAAACATGTTTTTGCACATGCCTACCTACCTCCCAACCTATATTACAAGTATGACCTCATTACTATATAGATGTAACTATCATCATCACATACTTTAGGAAAAAAGAAATGCAAAAATCTTTTTACCGGTATGTAGATTTGTTTGTTCCAAAAATACCAGTGATAAAAAAATCGCCTACCGTATTTTCTATTGAAAATTAATACTGTGTACTGAAACAATTCTTTTTTTTTTTATTAAATACATGTTAAGATATTTATAGATGAATAATGATTTATGAATTGATAGATTATTTTCAGAGTGATTATTCTCTCTTTTATTACAAGAATCTTTCACCCAAAGACAGAAAGGAAGTTGCAACCCAAGGTGCAACTGTTTTGATCAAAACTTGAGGCTCTGCCGATATTTCGAATAAAACAATTATACCAAGGGGTGGAATTTCCCAATCTGAACTGTAAACCAGTGACTGATTCTATCTCTTGCATACTATAGACATTTTTCGCATTGACGTCGCCACCTACTAAGGTTTTGCATGTTTATTTGCACAATGACCTCATGCAACTGTTGACATCATCAATGTCATTGATGATATGCGTGACTTGAAATGAAATGAATTGGGGTTTTAAGGCGCACCAACACATGAAAAGGTTATATGGCGCCTAAAAGGCATGAACATGCCAGGCTCATCTTCCATGTACATCGAGATAAAATATGGACAATGGGCCTAGAACCTTCTAACCCTGAACTGCAGAGTTGCTGCAAATTCTATCGTAGAAACTCCATTTACGCTGGAGCCACGTTATTGTTTTTCTGCCACTGCTCTTTTGATGCGAGCGAGATAGCACCTGAAACAATGCAGGGATCATGATGAAGACCTTTAATGAACATGAACAAAAAATGATAAAATGAACATGAATTTGGGGGGATTCTACCTCTCTGCCTATCCCTCCAAAGGGATCTGCAGTGGCCCTATTCTTTGCCCCGTGACCAAACGGAGCCCCCGAGAACCACACGGGGCATATCTGCTCTCAAATGTAAGCTCAGGCTTTCCAACACTTATACAGTATACAATATACAGATAACATTATCTGTATTAAAGAAAAAATAATTCCAGTATGTGTAAATCCTGGATATACTTATCTGGAATACAAGAATTCCACTATGTCAGTATCAGTAGGCAACTAAAGGTGAGTAAAGGTGAGTATGACAGGGCAACACTGTTCTGCAATACTGATACTCTTGTTTCATGATAACTGAATTGGGGTTTTAAGGCGCACCAACACATCAAAGGTTATATGTCTAACAGGAATGAACATGCCAGGCTCATCCTCCAAGTACATCGAGATAAAAATATGGAGAATGGGCCTAGAACCTTCTTACCTGCAGAACTGCAGAGTTGCTGCAAATTCTATTGTGGACACTCCATTTATGCTGGAGCCACGTTTATTGTTTTTCTGTCACTGCTCTAGTGATTTGAGCGAGATGGCACCTGAAACAATGCAGGGGTCATGATGAAGACCTTTAATGAGCATGAACAAAATGATAAAATGAACATGAATTTGGGGGGTTCTACACCTCCGCCTACCCCTCCAACGGGATCTGCAGTGGCCCTATTCTTTGCCTCGAAAACAAACGGGGCACCCGAAACTAAACAGGGTTTAAAATGCTTAAAATAACCCCATTGAGATACCTAAGATAGCTCAAAACTCTGTGTAAACTTGATTCTTTGTATTTAAAGAATTATTCTTAGGCTCATTCATTATGTTTGGGCCCTTTAGAATAGAACATTTTATCATAATTTTACAATTTTAAGTCGGACCCCCACAAAAATACTGATGTACCCCCTTTAAACATGATTAAATATAAAATAAAGTTCAACAAAATGTGCATGTATTACTGATTTCCCCCACAAAGGTGCTTCCCTATCACCATGTAATCATAACAACAGATAACACACTATGACAAAAACATCTTCAGATACAGTTGATAAACTTCAAAGAATCTATAGGACTAACAAAAAGAAAAATGTAGTATTTTTACTATTTTTTTTACCTTTCAAAGATGGAACAGTTATTCACAGTCATTTCATCAAAGTTGCCATCAAAAGTGAGTTCTTTTTCTATCCAGAAGTTTGAGCTTTTAGTGTATATACACGACGAAGTGATGCAGATTATCAGTCATATTTACTAAAGAAAGTCTGAACTTAATAGGACTATACCATTAAAACATACCCGGGACCCCAGGAACACACTTTTGGAACTGAACACCCACCCACTGACGCAAAACATGACGCAAAACAAGAGTTTAAAGAACCGAATTTCGGAAAATTGGATTCACCAATAGATGTTTTATATCAACGTAGATGTTTTATATCAAATTGCCTGGCATCCCGAGTTTGTTTTAATGGAATAGCCCTGATTAACAAAAAGAAAAACAGCAGCCATTTTACTATTTGTTTTCCTTCCAAAGATGGAAAAATTATTCAGTCATTTCATTTTGATCATCAAAGTTGCCATCAAAAGTGAGAACCTTTACTTGCTATTGTTGTTCATCAACAGATCGTCAGTCATATTAACTAAAGAAAGTCTGAACTAAGGACTATTCCATTAAAACATACCCAGGACCCCGGGAGGCAATTTAATAAACCTACGGGTCAACCATATTTCCTGAAATTCTCAAATTTTCATCTATGGGTGGGTGTTCAATATCAAAAGTCCTGGGGCCCCAAGTATATTTAAATGGAATAGCCCTTCTCTTTAAATGCATATCTCCCTTTACATTTTAAACAGGCACTATTATAGTGTAACAGATGTAAATAGAACAAAAATAGACACTAATACCGTAAAATACAACCAGAGGTAAAATATAACAAATAAAAAGTCATTTCAAAACATTTTGTGCAAAATGATGGTCAAGAAATGAAATAACAAACTATTGACCAAATCCCTTTAGTGAGACAGAACAAATTGCTGTTGCTGTAGTGAACACTTAAAACCCTGATACCGGTAATCCCGTTTTAAATAAAGATTCCTTTCAAGCTTACGTAAGAGCTCAGGTAACACATATGTTGTGGTATGGCAGTTACACAATACTAACAGTTACACATATTTTTAAATGCAATTGCATATATTTCAACAAAGGAATGAATAATTATTTATATTAAGAACTCTTTAACGATCAACTGAGTTTTTTTCTGTAGGGAATTTCTTTTATTTTCTTTTTTCTTTTACCACCTACAAGATTTCAATTGATCATTTCATTCACTTTTCCTTTCCGATGGAAATTAATAAATTGCTTAACCATTTATATTTTTTTCCCTCCTTCTTCACGCATCTATGTCTTAATTTTAAAACCCTGATAACCTCATTTTAAATAAAAATTTCTTCCAATATAACATCTAAACAATCTAACATACATCTCAGGTAACACAAACATAGAGCTCAGGTAACATATATGTTGTGGTATGGCAGTTACACAATACTAACAGTTACACATATTTTTAAATGCAATTGCATATATTTCATCAAAGGAATGAATATTGCCATGTATGAAAAGGGCCCCTACGAACCAGCCCTTAATCACAATGACAGCTACATTTTCTGTTCATGTTCTCTCCACGATTTCAACAACCACGACACAACATATCAAGATTCTTTTAAAAATCTTTAATTCAATTTGTAAATCACATCGGCGATTTCTCTTTATGTTGCTGATACAGTTACACACTCAATAAATGCCTCGGATCAAGACTGTTTAGTTCTCTGAAGTTCTATCCATGCGTGTATTTTGATTCTGAGATCGTCGGCAGGCTGCACCATGTCCAGTGTCAGGGGTTGTCTGTTGAACGGATCCATCTGATCACTGTAATAGTCACAGAAGTATCTACTGTAATGGATTGTTATGTTTAACGCTTCGTCGACATATTATCTTAGGTTATGACGGGCCGCCCCAGAGAGAGGGGAAGGATACATAAATTCCGGGAACCTTGCACTACTCATACTATTTAATAGATTCCTGTGGTTCTTTAACGTAGACCCCAATATATGGGACCAACCCTGTCAGACAGACATCTGTTATAAAAATGTTATAAAAATGTCAACTTTTCAACAGCTGATGTTTGGCATTCTAAGCAGGTACAGTCTTGTATTCATACATAAGTTAAAGTTTAACTCCTTCCAGAACAAAATCTAACCCTACATGTATTTAGGATAAATCTAATAAAATCTGACTCTTTTGGGCAGTTTACGGTAGTGGTGACAGTTTTAATACATTTACAGCACACCCTGAATAAGTGTTCGAGATTCTGATACTCCCCACTGCATTTTAGATAATAAGGCAACAAACACACTCTTTTATAAATACCGTATTTCCCCTAATAACAGCGCCTCCGCTAAAATTAGTGCCCGCCAACTCCTCTCTTCAAAATTAAATACATTTTTGGATCTCTTGTATCCCAAAATCTACCTCTCCCACTGCCACGGGCGCTACTATTACGGGACATACGGTATGTTATGGCTACAAGATCCAACTACTGTGTAGATTAGATTATCTCCCCTACCTGAGTATATGTCTTGATATGACAGATCTGTCCACAATATTGCCAGATGTGGGGAGTACGACGGGATCCTTCATCAGTGTTCCCATGATGGGATCGAGGAATTCTTCGGGGGCATCTGCCAGTAACTCCTCCTCCTCTTGTAGGGCCTTACCAATTGCCTACGGAATTAAATATTGATAATAATATATAGACATTATGTAAACGAATGGGAAATAGTCAGTACACTCAGCGGTGTTTGAACTTGAGACACCTTGCAGGTGAAGCCAGTGTTCTACCATCTGACCACTAAAGCTAGCTATGACCAGAAAGTAACATTATCTTACAAACCCGTCTATTTACACACATCTCCAACTGAGTCCTTCTACCACAACTCCATTCTTAAACTTGTCACCCACAAATATCACACAACCCATGTTCCTAAATACCTCAGCTAACCAGCCTCCAACAGTGAATATCCTGGTCACGGCACCAATGTAAAATCAGTACACTCAGCGGTGTTTGAACTCGAGACACCTTGCAGGTGAAGTGTGTGTTCTATCACTAAAGCTAGCTCTATGACCAGAAAGTAACAATAGCGCTTATAAACCCACCAATTTACACACACTTCCAACCGACTCCTACTACAATTATACAAACAAAAATCCAGTCACACACCAATTAACTGCAGGATTTCAAAAATGCAAATCAGTAAATTAATACTATCAGTATAATACTTACACATATTTTCACATGTAGTACTTCAAACTCACTGATGAGTGCCGGAGAAGTGCCAATCTTTTGCAACACCCGAACAGCCTTGGGGAACAAATCATTCGAATATGATCGCCCATCGCCCGTCACAGCTTTACAGAAGTCGTCGTTGTCGCCGAGGTTCAGGTAAATCTTGGTTATGTCCGACACCAGCTGACCAGGCTTGAACTCAAATTCATTCTTGTCCTTGACCTTCAGATCTCTTTGCTTTGGTCCCACCTGAAATGTTCATTTCAAAAAAAGGTTTAAAAAGATACACAGATCAAGAGAACTGTACCCACAGTGTATAGGCATACCGAGTCGAGGACATTAGACATCTGAAAGGAAGAAGTGTCTGGCAAGTTCTGGCATGTATGTTATGTCTACTGTCTTTTGATATAATCCTAGCAAACCCTATAATATTTTTATAAGTTATTTTCGTAACAAATATGACACCCAACTTTATGTACATTCATCTTTTGTTCCGTCAATTACCTGTGGTACAATTGGTAACACCCGCTTTATCAATGAATAACTTTAATATAAAAGCATTGTTTACTTTGGACTCTTCAAAAAAACACAACTAAAGACGCGATCAACAGTGACAGTATGAAATGTTTGGTTTGTTATAGACTCGCTCCTACAGGACACAGCTTACAGATTCAATAACAACAATAAACAACAGTGACAGTATGAAATGTTTGGTTTGTTATAGACTCGCCCCTACAGGACACAGGTTTAAGATTCAATAACAACAATAAACAACAGTGACAGTATGAAATGTTTGGTTTGTTATAGACTCGCTCCTACAGGACACAGCTTACAGATTCAATAACAACAATAAACAACAGTGACAGTATGAAATGTTTGGTTTGTTATAGACTCGCTCCTACAGGACACAGCTTACAGATTCAATAACAACAATAAACAACAGTGACAGTATGAAATGTTTGGTTTGTTATAGACTCGCTCCTACAGGACACAGCTTACAGATTCAATAACAACAATAAACAACAGTGACAGTATGAAATGTTTGGTTTGTTATAGACTCGCTCCTACAGGACACAGCTTACAGATTCAATAACAACAATAAACAACAGTGACAGTATGAAATGTTTGGTTTGTTATAGACTCGCTCCTACAGGACACAGCTTACAGATTCAATAACAACAATAAACAACAGTGACAGTATGAAATGTTTGGTTTGTTATAGACTCGCTCCTACAGGACACAGCTTACAGATTCAATAACAACAATAAACAACATTGACAGTATGAAATGTTTGGTTTGTTATAGACTCGCTCCTACAGGACACAGCTTACAGATTCAATAACAACAATAAACAACATTGACAGTATGAAATGTTTGGTTTGTTATAGACTCGCTCCTACAGGACACAGCTTACAGATTCAATAACAACAATAAACAACAGTGACAGTATGAAATGTTTGGTTTGTTATAGACTCGCTCCTACAGGACACAGCTTACAGATTCAATAACAACAATAAACAACAGTGACAG
>JAWPHD010008426.1:0-115305 GCA_037043455.1 Cyrtodaria siliqua
CAGAGATCAGACAGTCTTGCGAAGCCAAATGAGTGAAAACATTGTAGCTGAATAACCTGTTTTACATTTTAAAAAGTGTGTTATGTTTTAAAGCACACTTTTGTGCTTTGAGGTCCACTATTTCATGGACACTGTCATTGATGTCAAGTCATGACATCACAGTTTAGTTAATGTCTTTCAGATTAAAATGGTATTTCAGAGTTAAGTAACATATATACAATTCTCTTTCTGTGACTATGTATGTATGGTGTATAACTTCACATTCTCTTAGTTATATCACCCGCAGTGTCTACTTGTAGAAGTGAGCTCATGTTCAACTTTATAGTTCTGCCATGCTGGATTATATAGACTCATAACATGATAACCACCCAGTAACATTATACTGACACCAGTCTCAGCAATCCTAGAACTACACTTTGGTTTAAACATATTTTATTTCGAATTCGTGCATAAATACATTTAACAGTATATCAAGTAAAGAACTGGAACGAAAGAAAGCTTATAAAGTTCCTCTCCCTTGGAAAATGTGGTTTACAATTCAAGTATGTATTAATAGCTATGGAACACATAGATATGAACCAATTGGTAGAATTATTATAATTAATCAGGGTCACATTGGTTTTCAGTTAATAGTTTGCTTAAATAACTTAAAATGAAAAGAAAAAACATACAAAAAGAAATTAAAGACACATGATGATAGTTGGTGAAGGAAAACATAAACAAAAATAATTCGAACAAGAGACATACCCACTCAAAAAAATAAAATCAACAATAAAAAAAAGAAAAAAGGGGGAAAGTAAAGACTGTATATAGAACTACACTGTAGATGCTGAACGTCAAGCAAAGGGGCTATTAGTACCTTTTTGTTTTTGGTATGACCTAGCCGAGATAAACCCACGACCTCCCGCATGTGAGGTGAATGCTCTACCACAAAGCCACGTATGGTTCTCTCTCTAAGAGAAATTCTAACCTTTCACCAATAATATAACTGCATCACAAAAAACACATAAGAATACACACTCTTGGGTATTACTGACCTACAATACTGTAATTGTATAGACTCCTATACTCACTTGGCACTAGTTCTACATACTTCTTTGTTGTTAAACAAGACTTTGACAAAGACTTTACATTTCATTACATCCTCTCTCCGCCGCGATTCACCACTGAAATATAAAATAAACATTTAACAGCAGTCTGCCGTCACTAAACATGTGCAGTACAGCTTTCACTGAATTGAATGGGCTTACAATTCTACTTTTGTCTCTTCAGTGACACTCATTATGAGAACTATCTAACATATTTGACATAATAATTTAACTTTAGATATGTGATAAAATACAACACACATCTATTAGATTATATTGGGACAGCTACCTCAGAGGAAGATGGGATGCAAAATAAAGTTCCATCCAGACATGGTCTGCCTGAGATATATTTTGTGGTAATTAAAGAATATAATAACGGATATTGCATATTCAATAGCCCACGATTATTTTAGTTATTTCTAACCGAATCCCTAGAACGTCGTCGTTCGGCGTTTGTTGTCCAAGGGCGAATCATACACTTGGCGAATTGTACCAAAAAGTACGAATAAACGGGGCTCGAACATATTCAGTACGAAAGTACTTCAATTTTCATTCGGAACGTTTTGGTTAACATTCGTTCACTCTTACAGCTGATTTCAAACTTGAAAAACATCATCTCTTGTCTCTTGAATTAATTGTTAGTCAATTTTCTGACCACAGCGTCATGTCGGGAAGAGGAAAACCCCGTTTGGGGCTGAAGCGTTTACGTTCTGCGAGGGTAGGTAGAACCGACAACCCAACTAGGCCGAAGACAACCACGAAGGAACCTCAGGCCGCTCCGGCTCAACAAGACCAGAACGAACATTTACAGCTGTTAGACGATGAATTGGGGATTCCAGACGAGAACGGGCCAAACGTTGAGCACGGACAACCTAAAGGTAACCAACCGTACACGGGCTCCAATTATTGATTTCGAACAGATATTGCGAGAGTCCGGGCATTTTAACATGCCTGCAAACCCACAAAGTTCTAATGCAAATATCTGTGATATCAACATGGAAATACAAGCCATGAGGTGTGGTGGGGATGATTTGGGTATACATGTGCCATTGTCCATATGCCAAAAAATTTGGTCAAACCAATATGTAAATCTATCAATTTTGTTGAAAGGAAATATTGAGTTACAAGAAATTTGTTCCAGTAGTACGATAACAATGAACCAAAACGGTACATTGCAAGCCCAGCCTAAGGTTATACAAGATAAGGTAGGCACCATTGAGAAATGGACCGATGCTTTCCTGATTTATGTTAGCATATATACCAAGAAAAATATTGAGAAAGTAGCAGAACTTTTGCAATATATGTCCATAATCAGGGAAGCAGCACAACGCAATAGCAACTCTTTTGCGTGGCGTTCATATGACGAACAGTTTAGGCTGAGGCAAGCCTCCTACCCCCAATCTTGGGGAAAAATTAATACTGATTTGTGGCTTAGGGTTATGGCGAGTACGCCCTCTCGTTATGCTCCAAGTAGTAATGCTACCAAAAGAACCCCCTGTTATGGTTTTAACTCCGGATCTTGTGGGTGGTCTCCGTGTAGATATGACCATGTCTGTGCAACTTGCAATGCGACGGCCCATGGAAGAAAGCACTGCCCTATAAATCTTGGGTCAAACTTAGAACAGAATAATGGAAGGGGTAATCAGTTCCATCATACACAAAGTTATGCTGGCAACAGAGATACTTTTCCGAGCCAATATCGGAGTTTTCGAAGGTCTTTTGGAAGAAGGGGTGGGCGTCCAGCCAGACGTTTTTAGTACACCAAACAATTTTTTCTCACTAGCCAGATCCCCTATAGATATTAATGTACTTGAGGCCAGATTGGCTGAGTATGACCATACAGATTCCAGTTACATTTTAAATGGTTTTAAATACAGTTTTAAGTTATATTATACCGGTCCAAGAATTCCTACTGATGCAAAAAATTTGAAGTCAGCTCTGCAAAAACCTGACATAGTTAAACAAAAAATACAGAAAGAAATTACAGAAAATAGGATAGGCGGACCATACAACAAGCGTCCCGTGGAGAACCTCAGAATTTCACCAATTGGTTTAGTTGAAAAGAAAACCCCTAATGAATATAGGCTTATTCATCACCTTTCTTACCCACAGGGACATTCAGTTAATGATTTTATAGACCCGAATTTATGTTCTGTACAGTATACTAGCTTCGATGAGGCAGTGCACATGGTCCAAGATTTGGGACAGGGTTGCATGCTTGGAAAATCTGATATAAAATCTGCCTTTAGGTTATTACCGGTTGCCCCTCAGGATTTCGAGTTGTTGGGTTTTATGTTTGAGGGCAAATATTACGTGGACAAGTGTATGCCATTCGGTTGCTCCATAAGCTGTAGCACATTCGAGAAATTTGCAACCTTTGTTGAGTTCTGCACAAAAAATCGGTTAAAAAGAGGGCAATTGTTGCATTATCTGGATGATTATCTTTTTGGGGCAAGTAATAAAACTGGGTGTCAACACGTCATGGCAACATTTTTTGACTGCACATCTTCGTTAGGCATACCAATTGCAGGGGAAAAAACTGAGGGACCTCAAACCGTCATTTGTTTTTTGGGCTTAGAATTGGATTCAGTGGAAATGGTGGTTCGTATCCCGGTGTGTAAAGTACAAGAAATTGTGGAAAAAATAAAAGTAGTCTTAGCCCAAAGTAAGGTGACTCTGTAAACTATGCAGTCATTAATTGGCTCACTTCAGTTTGCTTGTAGGGCAATTTTACCAGGAAGGCCATTTTGCAGAAGGTTAATTGATTCCATTTGTGGCCTTACTAAACCTTACCATCACATAAGAGTCAAGAAGGGCATCCGTCAAGATTTGGCAGTATGGTTGACCTTTTTTCAAGGATTCAATGGCGTTTCTGTGTTCCATGACCGTTTTTGGTTATCAAATGGGGACGTCCAGCTGTACACAGATAGTGCAGGGGGTATTGGAAGGGGATTTGGCATTTATTTTGAGGGTAGATGGGCATATTCCACATGGCCATTACAATGGGAAACAGATGGGATAACTCTTGACATTACTGTGTTAGAGTTTTTTCCCCTTCTCATCTCCCTTTACATATGGGGTGAAAAACTTCGCAATAAAAAGGTTTTGTTTATGTGCGATAATAGTGCTGTTGTTCATATAATAAATAATATGACTTCAAAGTCAGAAAGAGTTATGCTGCTATTGAGGTTATTCACACAAAGGTGTTTGGAACTTAATGTCTTTTTCAAATCAAAACATGTACCAGGTGTTCATAATGTTTTAACTGATGCACTTTCGCGGTTGCAGATAGACAAGTTTCGCCAGTTGGCTCCAAACGCAGAGCCAGACCTGGTTCCCAGCCATCTTTGGGATGTATTCAGAACCGAGCGGTAGAGTTGTTTAAAGCTAGTTTAGCGGAGAATACGAGACTAGTTTATAAAAATGCGGTGTCCTCATTTAATAAATTTAGGGAAGATTACAAGTTGCAAGTAATATGGCCAGTACCTATTCATCATTTGCTTATGTTCATAGCTGGCTGTTTCGAAAAAGGCAATTCTGCAGCTACCATAGCTACGTATGTTCGCGGATTAAGTTTCTACCACAAGTTAAACTCCTGGTGTGATCCAACGGGGGCATTCCTAGTTAAGAAACTATTAGAAGGCGCACGGCGATTGCGCAAGATCAAAGATGCGAGGGCCCCAATAACTGATACCATTCTGAACTCAATTTGTGGGTCATTACATTGTATCTGTACTAGTAATTTTGAAACAAAACTGTTCAAGGCAGCATATTTATTGACATATTATGGTTTACTACGTGTCAGCGAGGTTGTCTTTACAACACATACACAAAGCCAAAAGCCATTATCGAGGAAAGATATATCTTTCGAGGCAAATTTCCAAGCAGTACGCATTTGCATACGCATTTCGAAAACAAATCAAAACGGTAATCCCACAATTTTGCGTATACCAGCAGTGAGTGATAAAGGGATGTGTTGTGTTCAGGCACTTAAAGATTATTAAGAAATCAGCCATGTAAACCAGCCATTTCTTTTCTGTCATTTGAATAAGAAACCTTTAACAAGGTATCAATTTACAGCAGTTTTGTCAAAAACAATTATTTATTTGGGTCTCCCAGTTGGTCGTTTTAAGTCCCATTCATTTAGGATTGGGCGGGCTACAGTATTGGCTTCTCAGGGTGTGTCCTGTGAAGTTATAAAAAAGCTCGGTAGATGGACATCCAGCTGTGTATCGACCTACATCAGAATGACATAAATTCGATTTTACCATTATTTTCAGACATTTGGATTGTGGGTGATTCATTGGTAACTTGGGCAGGTGAATTTGCGCAAAAACGGGGTGCTGCTAATCTCCGTCTAGAGCATCTAGGTGGGCGAGTGCACTGGTATGGGACTAGGGGGATGACCTGGCACGACCTGTTAGCCAGAATACAATTTCTCCTTCTACGTAAGCGTAAGCCCTATATGCTTATTATACACCTTGGGGGCAACAGTGTGGTTGAATGTAAACTGGGAAGTATTGTCCGGAAAATCGGAAAAGACATTGCATATCTTCAGTCATTGTTGGGAAACACAATTATTGTTTGGTCAGATATTTTGTATAGGTTAGTCTGGCAGGGGGCCAAGGTGTCTGAATATAAAAACATGGATATTAAACGAAAACGAATGAATAGATCTGGCAGACTGGCAGTGTGTAAAGGAAGTACAGGGAGAATAATAACGCATGAAATAGATTTTAAAAACCCTGGATTTTATACCCCTAAGGGTGTACATTTGTCAAAGGTTGGAAATGCATTTTTTACAGATACGTTTAAAAGTGCGATAGAAACTTTTGTGAATAGCGATATAGTGCGATTTGAGCGCAATAGTTGAATATGGATATATATCGCACATTTAGTAGAATTTGGGGGACAAATTTCTTCGAAAATTGTAGTGGCGGAAATTCTAAAGCCGAAGGTTGGAGGTTCATTTAAATCAATGAAGCATTGTCTCGTTATGGCGTTATATATATATATATAACTATACTCTCGGGACGAAAAATGCTGGTAACTTACAATTTGTATTCGATAAATCAGAGAGAATAGTCATGCTTAAGGCGCCTGCGGGTTATACTAACATGATGATTTCCTATGATTTAATATGATTTAATAAACAAATTTACTAGTAAAACATTAATTAGGTTTCATCAACAAATATGGTTATGTTATTTAAATAGGGGTCAGGGTTCTGCCCGAAATACTATTTCAAAGGAAGATCTAGTGCGTAGCTCCCTTGGGACCCCTAACTTTTTGAAAACATGATGAAACAGCCCATAAAAGTAATATGTCTGGTATGGACAATGATATGAACAAATATGTCCTGTCTGGTATGGACAATGATATGAACAAATATGTCCTGTCTGGTATGGACAATGATATGAACAAATATGTCCTGTCTGGTATGGACAATGATATGAACAAATATGTCCTGTCTGGTGGACAATGATATGAACAAATATGTCCTGTCTGGTGGACAATAATATGAACAAATATGTCCTGTCTGGTGGACAATGATATGAACAAATATGTCCTGTCTGGTGGACAATAATATGAACAAATATGTCCTGTCTGGTGGACAATAATATGAAAAAATATGTCCTGTCTGGTGGACAATAATATGAACAAATATGTCCTGTCTGGTGGACAATAATATGAACAAGTATGATGATATTGAAATATCACGGGCTATGCTGATTAAGTAATAAAGTTAACTCGATAAAATGAACCTCCAACCTTCGTAAGTTGTCCTCTTGTGGCCAAAATATTCCAAACATGAAATGATGAATTGTAACAATGGTAAGTTCCGAAGGGAACTGATTAAAATTGTATTGAACATGAGTTGTTGTCAAGTGTATTCATCCCTATATATTTATACAAGAAAATCTTAAAATAATCTGTTCTGTTTGCCAGGGAGCGAGCCCATATGGGGCAGAGGTCTGCAGCTCCAAAGGGCAATGCTTTATCCACTGAGCTACTGAGGGCGCTAAAGTTTAAACAACAGTATACAGAGATTATTTAACTGCTGGGATCGATTATAGAGAAATCCTTCAAGAGATGGTAGACGTGTGGTTCTTTTCACGAACGAACGAGCGTATGCGAGTAAGTGAAAAAACAAAACATGTCTACCATCGAGTGAAGGATTTCCCTATAATCGAACACAGTAGTTAAATAATCTATTTATTACATTTTAAATCAGTTTATGCATGATTTTAACCGAAATTATTTGCTTTATTGAACGTTATCGGCGGATGATGTCGACGTCAGCACCACTTTATTGACGTCATAACTCAGCGTCACAGTTACTTTTGTGTTTGGAGTTAGTTATGAATATTCTTTCACTGAGAAATCCCAATCTTTCACTGATAAAAATGTAATAAATAATCTTTAATCCATCGTGTGATTACAATACTAGTAAGCATTCCAGCATACCTAGGACAGCTCACCGTCGGTGTGATAGTTGACGTGTTGGATAGTTCAAGATGAAGTTTAGGCTCGCCAGGTCTGCGACGTATCTCCTTAGCCTTTTCCGTCACCTTGGTCCGGATGGCTGCATCGTCCATTGGCTCCGGTGGTTCTGGTTGGATCAGATCTTGTTCAGCCATCGTGTCCTGGTCTTTCTTTAGCTGGTCCTGGTTATACAAACATTAATTCATTTAATGTTAGTTTGTAATCCTAAGTTTTATATAAGGTGAATATGAAAAATAGAGGATCTTACATGAGTACTCATTCATTATTGCATTTATTAAACAACTTGGCAAAATGATATAATGCGAGGCTCTTGCCGAGCATTATATCATTTTTGCTAACGAGTTTTATAAATTCAATAATGAATGAGAATGAATGTTAGATTCTATTTATTACATAACTTAGAACGTCGCATTACGTCAGAAAACGTACATTGACGTGACGTCCATGACGTCATCAACGTTATGTTATACCACTAGTGTAATATTGAAAATATTGAATGGTGTTATTACACTCCCACACCTTATGTTATGTAACAAAATGGATTTATATACCCATGGCCATTAGAACCAGTTTTGTCATATGCATGCCATCTTCAGGATGGTTAAAATTATGTACTATTGATTTTATGAATATTGAGTTCTGCTCAACCTGGAGCTAGATGGCGTGAATTTCACTACCGTTCATGAACCGCTCAATCAAACCGAGACTGCAATATTTTGTATGTGTCGTGTTCGGCTGTTTCCAAAGGTCCACTCTCATACTCTTTTATAACACAGGACTAAACATAATGCAATTGCATTTCATTAGCTGTTAGCAACCATCGTAGTCAACAAATGCAGCGTTGTGTAGATGTGGTCCTGGACAATGCATTAATAGCTTACTCCACCTTGGTTTCCATCTACTTGAAGGTAGGCTGCATTTTTTTTGGCATTCAGCTGATTTTAATGTGCTAACAAAACTAATAGGTGAACTTTAAACTAAATAATACTATGAAAACCATTGGTCCAGATCCCCATATGAATGGTGTCAAAAAAAAGTGCACATGTCCTCTTCATGGCGATACTAAGTTTATTACAATGATGGGTCATGCAAAAGATAGCAATTCAATTAAAGGACCCCATGATTTTTTGAATTTATTATTATTTTTTTTTTTTTTTTTTACTGAACATCTTATGAAAACAATGTATCTTTCTGACATAATTTCTACATTGATTTTTTGAAAATTTGAAGAAAAAAAAATATATTGCCTTCCTACTACTAGTAACATCTCATTGTCCTTTGTCCTGGTCACAAGAATTAATCTATTTAATTTTATATTATTTATTCATTCATGACTTCAAAATAAAGTTGAAGTTGACTAAACAAGTTGAACAGCTTATATATGTTTATACCTTTTAAGTTCTATACAGTGTAATGTATAGCAAAACTGATATAATCCGGACTCTACCAATCAATTAAAAAAATAAAATATACAATAATAGCATGTAAGCTATTAAGAAAAAAAGATGCTACACTCATGAATCTATCATACCTCGGTCACATCTTCCGTTGCTGAATTGTGTGATCCTGACGCAGCACTTGCATGACTCTGCCTGGAGCCACGCCTTCCTTTCTTCTTGCGTAGTCTCTTCTCTGCGTCTTTCTGCATATTAAGTGTTTATAATATACATGTAAGATATATACAATGAACTACAGTGACTTTAATAGTTATGATCTTACTGTTATAAACAATGAATATTTGTTGTTATAAAAAAATATTAAAAAATTGGACTGAATATTTTAATTCATTTAAAGAGTCAGGAATAACTAGCCAGGTCAATGAACATTATGTGGATCAACATAACTGGTCAAGAAATTTCATATTTTTCCATTTTATTTTGAATTATTAACACGTTGACTAAGAAAGTTTTTACTGTATAAACCATAAATATTAGTTCATATGGGTCTTTAAGGCTTTGACACGTATTTGTTTTGTAGTGTCCGAAGTCCATTGTTATTGAATCTGCCATATCATGTGTTTACCTTGGACTGCTGTTGTGCCTTGTATTTGGCCAGCTCCTCCTCGTAGGTGAGCAGTTTATGTTTATGTTCTCTCTCGTACTCATCCCGCAGCTCCTCTATCTCATCTTCTATCTCCTGTTTCCAGATAAACTGGTCCTGAGTCTTGTCTACTTCCTCCCTTCAATAGAAAGTAGAAAACATAACCTTCAGACTTTGATGTCTAACCTTGAAACATGTTGACTAATAAGTATTATCATTTTGTTAACTGATCAAACTTTCAATAGCCACACAACTGGATATATTGTCAAAATAAAGGGCACTCTCAACAGCAATAGGCTATCTAAAGTACTGTTCTATCCTGTAAAACACAACGTAAGAAATTCAATGATCATACTGAAATGGAGAAACATTGATGACTTACTTCCTCACTTGTAATCTGACTGGAGTGTTTGTATACTTCTGTAGATCTCTCTGTGACTTAATCTCCTTCCATGTATGTATGATGTTCTTCAGTAATGTTCGGTCAGATTGTTCCTCTCTATCACGCAGCAACCGAGTTTGTCTGTATAGGAAAGTAAATAAATGCACACAAGTCAATCGATAGCAACATCAATGCCCTAATGTCAATGATATGCAAGAAAAACAATCAATCATGGATATCTGTTTCAGGTAGGGAAATTCCATCCCTCGTTATAACAGTTAAATCGGAATCTCGGCAGCGTCTCAATATAGTTTTTGTTCCATTTCTCTGTTGTCATATTCTGGTGATTTATTTCGGATTGCAGTTCCTGGGGGATAACCACGACCACATTTTGGGGGCTCTTCGCTCAGTCCTTCCTTACTTCGCTCGTTTTGGCTGCTATGTAACTCCGGTTACATATGCGCCCCCAAAAAGCTGTAGAATGGAGCCGATTCAGACAGTTATCGCCTATTGCAAATGACATACTTCTTATTCAGTTTGCACCTTGCAAGCACCCCAGTATTGGGCCTACCAGGTACCGCCTCCTGCTGGGCCTACCTGCTGCCTCTTGCTGGGCCTCCTTGCGACCTGGTACTGGGGCTTACCAGGTACCGCCCCCTGCTGGGCCTACCTGATGCTTCTTACCAGGACCTGCTGGGTACTGTCTCTTGCTGGGCATACCTTCCGACTCCTGCTGGGCATTCCTGGTACCGCTTCCTTCTGGGGCCTACCATTTGCCATGTGCTGGTACCGCTTCCTGATGGGGGCCTACCGTGTGCCTCGTTCTGGGGCTGTTCGAGTACAGCCAAAGTTATATACAGTTTCAAGCTTACGGTTGGACTGCAAGTGCAAGCCCCCTAATACCAAAGTAATTATTATTTTGTAATAATAAATAGTATCAGAACATATTATTTCTTGTCTTTCCTGTCCATTTGAGCTCTTTAAAGTGGAGGTTATTATTATAACCATAGTTTTAAAGGGCCAAATAATTACAGGACCCTAGTCGAACCTCAAAGCACTCTTTGGAATGTAAACCTATACCATGAATACGTCATCAGCCTCTTTCTGATACTTGGCATTTATCTGGAGTCGGAGACATCTTTGTTACAACGAAACGCTATCCGCCATCCGCCCCACCACCTCCAAGGGCTGCAATCCAGGGCTGCACAAGCATTGTCCATACTTTGGCTGCTATGTAACTCCGGTTACATATGCGCCCCCAAAAAGCTGTAGAATGGAGCCGATTCAGACAGTTATCGCCTATTGCAAATGACATACTTCTTATTCAGTTTGCACCTTGCAAGCACCCCAGTATTGGGCCTACCAGGTACCGCCTCCTGCTGGGCCTACCTGCTGCCTCTTGCTGGGCCTCCTTGCCACCTGGTACTGGGGCTTACCAGGTACCGCCCCCTGCTGGGCCTACCTGATGCTTCTTACCAGGACCTGCTGGGTACTGTCTCTTGCTGGGCATACCTTCCGACTCCTGCTGGGCATTCCTGGTACCGCTTCCTTCTGGGGCCTACCATTTGCCATGTGCTGGTACCGCTTCCTGATGGGGGCCTACCGTGTGCCTCGTTCTGGGGCTGTTCGAGTACAGCCAAAGTTATATACAGTTTCAAGCTTAAGGTTGGACTGCAAGTGCAAGCCCCCTAATACCAAAGTAATTATTATTTTGTAATAATAAATAGTATCAGAACATATTATTTCTTGTCTTTCCTGTCCATTTGAGCTCTTTAAATATAGTTATATCTGAAATTTCTTTCACAACTTCACCAGATACCCATCCATTTCTAGGTCCCCACCAGGGGTTTGGAATCAATGGAAGATAGCCCTGTCTGTGAAACTATGTTCACCTTGAAATACAAACCTGATTTCATGTTTATAGCCGTCTGTGAAACTATGTTTACCTTGAATTACAAAGCTGATTTCATGTTTATAGCCTGGTCTGTAAATCTATATTCACGTTGAAATACATACCTGATTTCATGTTTATAGCCTGATCTGTGAAACTATGTTCACCTTGAAATACATACCTTATTTCATGTTTATAGCCTGGCCTGTGGAACTGTGTTCACCTTGAAGTACATACCTGATTTTATGTTTATAGCCTGGCCTGTCGAACTGTGTTCTCCTTGAAGTACATACCTGATTTCATGTTTACAGCCTGGCCTGTGGAACTGTGTTCACCTTGAAGTACATACCTGATTTCATGTTTATAGCCTGGCCTGTGAAACTGTGTTCACCTTGAAGTACATACCTGATTTCATGTTTATAGCCTGGCCTGTGAAACTGTGTTCACCTTGAAGTACATACCCGATTTCATGTTTATAGCCCGACCTGTGAAACTGTGTTTACTTTGAAGTACATACCTGATTTCATATTTATAATCCTGTAACCTCCTTTCATAGTTAGCCCTGTCGGTTAAACTGTGTTCACTCTGAAATACAATCAATAACCACAGACCCATCATATCAGTACCATCATATCTAAACTAGTACACAGAAAGATGAATGTACGGTCCATGGGTTGGATTTATTGTATTAAATCTGATGCATTTATATAGGAGACAATATTATAAAGGAATAAAGTTTTTTTATTTTCAGGATTACAGTTGCACCTTCAATGCCCTTCAGCATATGAATCCGACAGATTGGTGAATTTGTGTTTTAACAGCAGAGGGTCAGAATAGGATAGTATACAGATGAATCTGGGATAACACATTTTACATTTGTTTATTTCTCTTGTAGTTTTACTTTCTCAGAGTACATGGTATAGGGAAGCAATGACAGTTATGTGACTGGCTACATCTCCTATGCTGAGGTTCAAAACCTGTAACTCCTTATGTAACTCCTTATGTAACTCCTTACACACAAGATGAAAGCTCCAATTTCTGAGCTACTCATTTCATACTTTACTAGTCAAATAGAGAAACACATACCCTGTGAGCAGCTACATGATCCTGGAGATGAAGTGCAGAGTTCTTTAAAGCTTTTAACTGGAAAAAAAGTCAACCAAAATACATAATTAAATCATATATATGAAATTATTTAAACCACACATTTTCCTCGTTTCTTTTGCTGGAATTGCACTGAGATCTACTGAAGAAATGTAAACCATTAGTAACTAAACTTAAAAATACATTCTATGGCTAATCAACAGATCATGAATATGAATTTAATGAGAAGTCACCAAGATAGCTGAATCTATGGGAATAAATGTTATTGCAAATTATGTATCAGAAAAAGTTACCTTTAAAGATTTTATCCTATTTTTCTTCAAGATGCAGAGTTAAAAATTAGTCATAATAAGCAAGGATGTTTAAAAGAATTGTGTTTACCTTTTCACCCAGGTATTCTGTCATGTTTTTTGTCTGTCGTATGACATACTGTTCATACAGTTGTGTGAGCTTCTGTGCCAGCACATGCTCTCTGCTGTACAGGTGATGGTGGGACAGACAGATCTGGTTGATGTCTACATCCAGCTGGTAGTGGCCCACACCCTCCGTGGATCCATCTATATAACGGTTGTCAAACTCCCGGATGATGGCCTGTATACATATATATAGGTCAGTTATATCAAACAAATATCCAGGTTTATTTTTCCATCGGAAGTGTCTCTAATTGTGGTTGTCAATCCCATTGATAATGACAGGATACCATTGGCCTTTGTGTATGTATGTTATCAATACATAATGATCTTAACAGTTGTCAATGGCTGTTCATGGAAAGCGCAATTATAAGCATACCCCTGTAAATAACATGCAAACCAACACACATAATTGTACCCGCACGCTCACACAAGCATACACACAGACACATACACATGCACACGAGAGACAAAGAAAAAACTGGTTATGGCAACAATATTGTCTTATATTCCAAAAAAAAGAAAAAAAAAAGTTACATTTGAATTAAAAGTATAGATAGGTCAGTTATATAGGTCAATTATCCCTATTTTAATTTCTACATCCAGCTGGTAATAGTCAACGCCCTTTTAGGATACATCTTTATAACAGTTGAATTAACACATCCAGTAAATGGGCAATGGTGACAAATACAATCATGACAAGTATTTTGTGTTGATGTATGTGGTGAGCCTATAGCATACCTTTTTGAAGACCGTCTGCAGATAAGGTTCCACTTCCTCAGTAACTGGGGGTCTGGAAGGGGTTGGCCTCAGGGGGTCAGGAAGGGCCAGTAGCTTACCATCTTCACCAAACCATTTCTTACTTGACAAACAACCCTAAAATGCACACATTTTTTTTTTTTTTAATAAGTCTTATCACAGTACATGTAATATGTTATAGCAACCAGCATGTAATATGTTGTAGCAACCAGCATGTAATATGTTGTAGCAACCAGCATGTAAATGTTGTAGCAATCAGCATGTTATGAGATCTCTACCACATCAGACTGTTTTGATAGCTGTCAGATTAACTAACAGACGGACCTCATTTCTTAACCCCACCTTTTGTATACCCTGAAAGAACAGTGTATGAATGGCACAATTCTTACTTTACACAATATGCAGGTACATACATTTTATAAACATTGAATTAACAGTGACATGTTCTTACACTTTCAATTTCCTTGAGGATCCTGTGTTCCATTCTGTTCTGGTTCCAGCCGGATGTACTGGGCTTGACACCAACATAGAAACCTTCCTCTTCCAACAGTCTCACTTCTGTCTCTTTCTCCACTTTATCTGTGGCAGGAACTGAAATACAAGGCAGATGTTATACAGGGCACTGAGATGTTCCACATTGACTGTATGGCCAGGGTACCAAGGACGAATTCTCCACCTACCATGTCTTCCTTTGTTTCAATGATAAAAACAAATTACCAGTACTGTAAAACATTGACAAATATGGTACTGAGCTGTATACCAATAAGTAGTCAGTATCCTTACTTTTATATTAGCATGTGCTAACAGATGTTTTGCTATAGCCTGTGTCAACATATTTTCTAGTTCTGCTATAGCCTGTGCCAATAGCTATACCTTCTATAGCCTGTGCCATTAGCTATATCCTCTATAGCCTGTGCCAATAGCTATACCCTATATATCCCAAACCAATAGCTATATCCCCATAGCCTGTGTCAACAGATATACCCTCTATAACATGTGCCAATAGCTATACCCTCTATAGCCTGTGCCAATAGCTATATCCTCTATAACATGTGCCAATAGCTATACCCTCTATAGCCTGTGCCAATAGCTATATCCTCTATAGCCTGTGCCAATAGCTATACCCTCTATATCCTGTGCCAATAGCTATACCCTCTATATCCTGTGCCAATAGCTATACCCTCTATAGCCTGTGCCAATAGCTATATCCTCTATAACATGTGTCAATAGCTATATCATCTATAACCTGTGTCAATATCTATACCCTCTATATCCTGTGCCAATAGCTATACCCTCTATATCCTTTGCCAATAGCTATACCCTCTATAGTCTGTGCCATTAGCTATACCCTCTATAGCCTGTGCCAACAGCTATACCCTTTATAGCCTGTGCCAATAGCTATACCCTCTATAGCCTGTGCCAATAGATATACCCTCTATAACATGTGCCAATATCTATACCCTCTATAGCCTGTGCCAAAAGCTATACCCTCTATAGCCTGTGCCAATAACTATACCCTCTATAACCTGTGTCAATAGCTATACCCTCTATAGCATGTGCCAATAGCTGTACCGTCTATAGCATATTGGTACTTGACCAATTCAAGCACTGAGACATTTCCTGACTGGTTAATTTGCTGCTGGAACGTCAGCGACTCTTATATTGTTTTAGTAATTGCACATGGTAAGGTAGTAATGAATAGTTTCTTTGAGTTTTTTCACTTTGATAACGCAGTCTTATAATTACACATGGTAGCAATGAACAGTTTATCTATGTTGTAATGCAAACGCATCCCATACATGTGAATAATTGTATTTCTATGCTGATGTGTACTTTAGCACGTCGTGCTACAAAGGTGAATATGTAATAAATTTTTAAGGCATGTCAAGGATTCGCCCATCTTGATTCAAAATGTTTGGTACCAAAAATTGGGAAGAAAGTGTCTGGTAAAAAAAACTGTCATGGCGTGTTTACGTCTCCGTGACAACTCTTTTTTTGAATATTGTTTTAACACCCGTGGCTTGGTCTGTTATTATGTTAAACTTTGTTCCCAGTTCCTACCAAGAAATAATGCTGTTTTCTCTCGGCAGCTATTTTACGCTTGCGTAAAACCTTGCTTGTAATAACATATACATACTTGTTGTGACAGACGGGTAGAAAAACAATTTGGCTTCCTGTTTCTCTAATTCTGCTGGGTCAGGAAATACTGCAGGGCTGATGACAGTCAGTCCATAACCAATATCCTCTTCATCTTTGGTGATAAGAGGCTGTTCATCTTCTGGCTTCCCAGGCTTGGCCTCCCCTTCCTGTAAATAGGCAAAGCAGTTGTATTAGTATGTCACGTTTGGATGGAATGATAAAACTAAGTCTGTAAATAGATGTGTTAATTAGTCATGGGTTTATTAACTTTAACCCTATTTAACCCTTCACCCACTACATATATATAATGGGCTGTTCTTTGAATTAAGACCATTCCATTTATGTGACAAAGGGGTGTTTGGTGGGAAATGACTGATCAGCAGATGGACATTGTAAACCTGATCACCCTGCGAGTTACTCGAGTTACTCACTGAGTTTACAATTGACGCAAAAGCTATTATAGTCGTGCTTAACGGGTTAAGAGTTAATATATATACCCCTTTTTACTCAAGCCCAAACCTTTATCACACTTACTTTCCCTCCTTAGGGTCACTTGAACACCAACTTTTCTTCTTTCTTTTTTTTTGGTACACTTATCTCCCCTTTTTGATCCTCATCACCAAATTTAAATCAATTGAAACACTCTATTTTTTGCATACCAAATAAGGTTACCTGCTTTTTACATAGGTGATCGAAAGCCTGATCTTACACATGGGGGAAGATAAAAGTCGCGTGCTGATATTAACAATGACAGTTGCATGACGTTACTGTGTAAATAAACATGCACAACTTTAATAGTTGGCGACGTCAATGTACAGAATGCAAATGATATGCAAGAAAAAGAATCAATCATTGGTATCTGGTTCAGATAGGGAAATTCCAACCTTTGGTATCACTGTTTTAATCGGAACCTCGAAAGACCCTCGGTTCCGATAAAAAACAATTATACCCTGTGTTGGAATTCCCGATCTTCACCGGATACCCATGAAAGATTCTTATAATGTAATCATGCAGAAGAAAGTTAATGAGGTAATTATTCTGAAAATCTAGATCTTTAAGAGCTGGAGGCGATCTGGAAGAACTGTGGATTCAGTTCAAATATGTGTACAACCATCATCATGTGTTATGCATATGCACTTAACTGAGCCCCAATTAATTATTGTTAATGAAACAGTTTGGTCTGGAAAACTTGACCATTTGGCTTGTTTTGTAGCTCTGTAAATCATTAGTATGTATTAATATGATGCTTTAAGGATTTAACGAATTCTTGTTTTGTGCTCAAATTACACTATTATTGAATTTGATGTACAACTGCCGGCAATATGAACCCTAAATAAATATTTATGATTTAACAACAAAAACACGCCACTTGATCAACGTTTCCAGACCGAACATTTTCATAAGCAATAATTAAACCGAAGGTAACATGTGGTTCAATTTACTGCAAGTGCACATTTGATATGAAACGGAAGCACAGTATGATGGTTTTCACTAAAAGAAATGTTTATGTTTCAGACAAATTGGTTATAGGGATTCACATACTAATGCTAGCTTTCTTCCTCCTCTCCCTCCTTAGATTTACTAGGCCTTGCCTCTTACCTCTCCCTCTCCCTCCTTAGGCTCACTAGGATCTGCCTCTTACCTCTTCTTCTCCCTCTTTAGGTTCACTAGGCCCCGCCTCCTCTTCTCCCTCTTTGACTTCTTTCTTCTCCTTCTCCTTTTGCTCCGTCTCTGCCTTCTCCATTCCTTCCTCCTCTTCCTCAGGTTCGGGGTCCCAATCACGAGTGAAAAAATCAAATGCCTCATCAGCAGTAGGCATGTATACCCCCTACAGAGTGAAATACATGTCTTAGGTTATATAGCAATAATTGTAAACTGGCACACTAATACTGAACATTAGTGTTATACTTTGTGAATGAAACAATGTACTTTTTTACACATGGTCAGCAAGGTCAAAACTTCTGCAGGGCAACAGCTACTGCAGGGTCACAGTTGCATAATTAAGAGGCACTGAGAACCTTTGCCGTCCAATATTGAATTTGTACAAGTATGGCTTTGCATCAAGTTATTTAAGAGAAGTGGTTAAATGTCATGGTGGTGGACCTTGTTCATACATTCTTAATCTTACATGCTTTCTTTAGTTACAACAACTCTTTTTATTATTATTTCAATAAGGCAACTTCCAGGATTGTTTAATTAAACAACTCTCTTCATTATAATACCAATCGGAAATCTTACAGGCTGTGTTCAGTTACAGCAACCCTCTTCATTATAATACCAATCGGAAATCTTACAGGCTGTGTTCAGTTACAGCAACCCTCTTCATTATAATACCAATCAGAAATCTTACAGGCTGTGTTCAGTTACAGCAACCCTCTTCATTCTAATACCAATCAGAAATCTTACAGGCTGTGTTCAGTTACAGCAACCCTCTTCATTATAATATCAATCAGAATTCTTACAGGCTGTGTTCAGTTACAGCAACCCTCTTCATTCTAATACCAATCAGAAATCTTACAGGCTGTGTTCAGTTACAGCAACCCTCTTCATTATAATATCAATCAGAATTCTTACAGGCTGTGTTCAGTTACAGCAACCCTCTTCATTCTAATACCAATCAGAAATCTTACAGGCTGTGTTCAGTTACAGCAACCCTCTTCATTATAATATCAATCAGAATTCTTACAGGCTGTGTTCAGTTGCAGCAACTCTCTTCATTATAATATCAATCAGAAATCTTACAGGCTGTGTTCAGTTGCAGCAACTCTCTTCATTATAATATCAATCAGAAATCTTACAGGCTGTGTTCAGTTACAGCAACCCTCTTCATTATAATATCAATCAGAAATCTTACAGGCTGTGTTCAGTTGAAGCAACTCTCTTCATTATAATATTAATCAGAAATCTTACAGGCTGTGTTCAGTTGCAGCAACCCTCTTCATTATAATATCAATCAGAAATCTTACAGGCTGTGTTCAGTTGCAGCAACTCTCTTCATTATAATATCAATCAGAAATCTTACAGGCTTTGTTCAGTTGCAGTAACCCTCTTCATTATAATATCAATCAGAAATCGTACAGGCTGTGCTCAGTTACAGCAACCCTCTTCATTATAATATCAATCAGAAATCTTACAGGCTGTGTTCAGTTGCAGCAACTCTCTTCATTATAATATCAATCAGAAATCTTACAGGCTGTGTTCAGTTACAGCAACCCTCTTCATTATAATATCAATCAGAAATCTTACAGGCTGTGTTCAGTTGAAGCAACTCTCTTCATTATAATATCAATCAGAAATCTTACAGGCTGTGTTCAGTTGCAGCAACCCTCTTCATTATAATATCAATCAGAAATCTTACAGGCTGTGTTCAGTTGCAGCAACTCTCTTCATTATAATATCAATCAGAAATCTTACAGGCTTTGTTCAGTTGCAGTAACCCTCTTCATTATAATATCAATCAGAAATCGTACAGGCTGTGCTCAGTTACAGCAACCCTCTTCATTATAATATCAATCGGAAATCTTACAGGCTGTGTTCAGTTGCAGCAACTCTCTTCAGCATTATATCAACAAAAGAACTTACAGGCTTTTGAGTTGCTGCAATTCTCTTCTTTCTTTCCTCTCTCTGTTTTCTTCGTTCTTCTGTCAATTTTTCCAGTTCCTCTGCTTCCATCTAAAATCAGCATAATCAAACAGTTTCAATATTGTTTTTCGACTTATATGGAATAAACCAAGTTTATTTTCTTATAATGGCATAGAACAGTA
This sequence comes from Cyrtodaria siliqua, assembly GCA_037043455.1. Lineage (NCBI taxonomy): Eukaryota > Metazoa > Mollusca > Bivalvia > Adapedonta > Hiatellidae > Cyrtodaria > Cyrtodaria siliqua. The sequence goes on from JAWPHD010008426.1 coordinate 20,085, forward strand.
TTAATCTTGTACAAACATATGATGGAGGCTCAAACTTGTTTTCTCTAATATTTCACTACTGTATTTTATACACAAAATCACCCTTAAAAGCCTGAAAGGTATGCATAAAAACAAGCATTTCTTATCTTAAAATTACATAAAACAACACTTCTCATCTTAAGATTACACAAAAAAAAAAGTTTCTTATTTTAAAAATTACATAAAAAGTGTTGTTTTTCTTTGTCTTTGAAAACTAAAATGCAGACCATTACATACATATAAACTTAAAATTAAACAGGCTTAAATAAGCCTTAGAGTATGCCCAGTTCGAGTAACACCTTTCTAGATATTTGAGAAAGCAATTCTAAAACAGTAAGATTGGGTGTCTACAAACTAAAAATGTGATGGAAATATGTGGCAAATTAATTTTATGAACCACTATTAAGAATATTTCACCAAGAAAGATATGAACTGATACCTATCTGAAAATAAGAATATAGAAATGTTTTTAACAATTACAAGGTATACATGTTTAAGCACAGACATATTAATAAACAGATAGGAAACCTCCTAACTTAACCAATGAAGTAACCAAAATATCACGTGGCACCTTAACTTTTCCTTCTATCTTCTCTCTCAATTATTCACTGATTTTGATGAGAATACATTCAAAAAATTCATATCGAATAGCAAAATGGGATTATAACAATTTATGTTTATTTTGAAAATAAGAAGTTGTATAAAAATATGGTTAAATATAAAAATGTCATCATTTTCCCCTTTATTCTTAAAAATCGATGTTCTGACATTGACGGAAAGTCAAAGTTCCCGTCAAACTCATTTTTTGCTCTAAATGTAAGAGAAAGAAAAATACTACCAATGGAAAGAAAATTAAATTTGTGATGGGATTTGGCATAAATAAAACTTGTATCTATAATATATATATATATGATATGTGTGTTTAAAGTTGGGAAATAATTTGTGAAGTTTTCGCACTGTGCCACGTGAAATTTAGATAATTTTCCTAGTGTCCAATCTATTTGTTATTAGGTCTGTGGTTTAAGTAATATTTTAAAAGCGTGTAAATCGTTTGAGCAAACAGAAATGCCACTTCCACAGCAACTGCACTGTGTGATGTGAAACTGCACACTGAAAATCTTGGTGATAAAGGTCAAGCATGTGAAGGTAAAAAATATATCGTTTCATGGGTTTTAACTTTTAAAAGGACACATGAAAATCTTTTTTTTAAACTCACAGACGCCCGTTAGTATTTCTACACAACTCGCATATCTACAAATCATTGTTAATAATTACTGAAATAAAATGTTTTTGCATATTTACTTATTGTTGTTATATTGCACCAATAATATACTTAAACCTATGATAGAATAAAAAAGAAAACTTGAAAACTCACAATTATAGCACATGTTATTTAACTTATATAAAGGCAGGTATTAATAAATTGAGTGACTTATTTTTATGCTTAATAAATACTTAAAGATTCCAGTGTGTCCCTTTACACTTAGTGATATTTCAATGCCTAATATTTAAAAAAAAAAAGTTCATGGACCTCCCGGAACTATACTTTAAGAACATGACTAGACTTTATGATCAGGCTAATATCTTGTAAATAAAAGATGATTCTGATAGCCATTAAAAATCTTTCCAACCTAACTAGACGCCATGCTGCTTGTTTTGTTCAGAGTCCCATATCAATATATATTACAGTTCTAAACAAATAGGGATCACAAACTTTTCTATAAGTACAAATATTTTAGCATCCCTGGATTTCTCAGAAAGTTGTTTCATTGCGGATCAATAAGCCATTGTATGCAAAGATCCTGTCGAGTTAGACTATGTGAAGTTTCCTGAAGTTTCAATTGAATGTTAAGGAGAAGTAATGATCACACGATTTTGCTATGTAAGTAATTTTAGCAAAATCGGCCATCTTTAATTTCACAGGAAGTTTATTATCATTTCATTTCGGACTATGCTCCTGTGAAGTGTTTGAAATACTGGAGGTGTTGCCAATAAAAAAGACAGAAAGATTGACACAGGATGACGTGCCATGCAAAAGCTCAGCTGATTTTTTATCAATAGAGCTAAAAAAGAGTGAAGAAAATGTGATTAAGAATATTAGTAATATATATATATACTGGTTATATATATATTGGTATTACAATACTTTGGTTGTATTGATAAAAGTGAATTATAGAAACGGTGATATTGTGGGTTTAAGGTCTTATTACATAACTTTGGTATCAATAACGGTGAATAACAGAAAGGGTAGTATTGTAGGTATAAGGTGGTATTACACTATTTCGGTATCAATTACATAGTGTTAAAAAGGCTTTTGTATTTTGATAAAAAAACTAATTACTTGATACAGTGGATATAAAGTTATCAGCAACGGTCGTACGTGGAATGAATAGCTTTAGAACAAATTGTGTTCACTCAATGACACCATTAAAAGCTGAAATGCTACAGGTAATTTTATTGTTCTATTGATACCAAAGATAATGTCGGGTCACAACTGTAATATTAATGTACGTTTTCTGCTGATGTTCCCAATAAGCATCTATGCCTAATGTTTAATATTACGGATATATACTCACTGTGGTTGTTAGTTGTTTAATAGGAGAGAAATGTAACTAATCCTATAGAGCTGTTTTAAAGCTCCCAGATTTTAATTAAAACACCTTACCTGGCACATTGATCAAGAATCACAGATCTGCATTGATTTGCATGCATTATGACAACCCTTTTACAATGCTATAGTTACAAGCATGAACCTCCTTAAATGTTCATAAAGAACTGTGTCAACAGGACTTGGATGCCCTCATTATGCATTGTAGATGGCTTCTCTGAACTTTTTTACCTATATTGTTTTGATTCAATTCTAATGTTTTAACAACATTTGATGCAATTATTATGATCACACCCCCACCCATTCCCAACTCCGCCCCCCCACACACCCCATCCCCACAACCCACCCCTGTATTATAACAAGTGCCCCAGTGACGCCGATGAATTAACATGGATTGTACAGAGAGACACTGATGGACAGACAGGGCATTTAAAAATTGGAATAGGCTTTGTGTTTCAAAACCAAAGAATCAAAATCATCAGTCATGGAAACGTGACATATCAGTAATATATAAAGATTTTTCCTTTTCAATGTCTATTTGTAGATTAACTTATGCCACCTTCAACAAAGCAAATTTTTATTTGTGTTATTATCATTATTATACAACAGTTCTGATTCTTTGGTCTCGAAAGTTTTAGAAGCTAACACCATGCAAACAAAATGCGCTAAAATCAAAAAGTGCTAAGATATAAAATAAAATTGCCATGGTTACCTCGTCATACTTGGATTTTGGATGCTGTGGTTACAAGTCATACATTTATGTTTATATTGATACATTTATTATTATAACATGCCATTAAAACACACATGGACAAATCAAGCAATTAACAACAGTTCTGGGAATTCTAACACATATATTGATCTGTAACTAGAGTAATGTATTAAAACACGCAACAAAATATATTCCCACGAAAGCGACGAATATATATATACATGCACATTAAAGGGAATGTAGCGACAAAGCCAAACAATCTTTATTATTGAGAGTTCTCAAAAACTTGGAAAATGGTGAAAGAATTATCAAAATTGGAGGATAAATAAAGAAGATTTAGAAGATCATTTGAAGATTCGGTTGAAACGGATACAGAAGTCGCCATTTTGAGAGCTATGACATCATATACGGAATATTTATAAATATGAAAAATTACTAATTTATTGGGGAAAAAATACACCAACTGTATGAAAACTATGTATACTTAATGGCAATAATGCTTTATTTGACCAGTAAAGGATTTTGCATTCATTTGCGGTGATTTTCTTTGCTTTAAATGATATTTATCAATATCCCATATATGGTAATTTGGAACGATGATGTCATAGTTCGCAAAATTATTTCACCTTTTCCCAAGTTTTTCAGAACTCTCAATAACAGAGCTGTTTGGCTGTGTCGCTACATTCTCTTTAACAAGGAGTTAACTATTTCAACAATCTCCAAGCAGTTGTCACTTTCTCTAAATGTAAGATATTAGTTCAAGTTTAGAACGATATGAAATTTCTGCAGTAAGTTTAAGTCTGAATATTTATATTGATTAGAGTTATTTGAAACAGAAAACAATAATAGTTATGAAGCTCTTACACTGATGCAATATATATTAGAAACAAATAAATAAATACATAAACAGTCAAGGGTGAAACTTGTTTGAGTTAAAAAAATATAAGCAACTTGATTAAGTTACCAGCCTCCTTTTGGAATTTGCACAAAACAAACATGCTGAATTTATATTTTATACAGGTATCACCAAGCTCAAGTGTAATTTAAAGCTGAAAAAGGTTTTTCCCAAGTAACAGAGGCAATGAAATAACTTTTTCTGTATACATCATTTCGCAAAGCCATATAACTCTATTTCAGAGATAAATTACAAAACAATTGACTCTAGCATTAAAAAACATACCGATAACATGACTGGGAGCAAGGAGGTTAGACATTCCTTTCTAGGGGATTTATTATCATCCATAATCAGTATCCCTATTCGAGAACTGATTGATTTAACTTTAGGAGTATGCTAAATCAAGAAAAGAGCACTCTTGTTCGGCAATAGAAAAGAAGTAATTTAATTAATTTAAAACAACTTATTCAGGTTACAAGATTAGTAACTTAAACAAGTTTCCACATAGACTGTTAAACGAATGGCAACTTACATCAGTGTCAAAGCGTGTTGTTTGTTTTTTATCACGCTGCAACCTTCGTTCATGTCTACTTTTCTTCCCTTCTTCTTTCACTTCTGACAACGCCTCTTCCTATTTACAAATTTTAAAGTGAGGTAAGTAAGTAATACATAGAGTTTAATTAACATTGTTGAAGTGATACGGGAAAGAATTCCCGAGTGAGAAAGATTCTTGCGATATAGAAACGAGTGCGATTTCGCACGAGTTTCTATATCGCAAAGCATATTTCTCACGAGTGAATTATTTTTCGTATCACGACAAATTTTTTAATTAAACTATATAATATATATTATGTGATGAATTTCTTTCCAATCGTCTTTTGACACAGGTATTCCTTCTTCTGTCACTCCTTTGGTGACAGCGCGGAGTAATATCATGACGTCAATTCGTGACGTAATATCGTGACGTCTGTCGTTTAGTTCATAACATTTGTCTACTGTGCTATCTTGCACACTAGGCGAGATAGCACAGTAGAGGAAGGGATATGTTATAGATTTTCTCAAACTGGGAAATTTCTATAATTCATCACAGAATATATAATATTTATTTATATACACTTTACAATAATTAAGGATATGGTATTATATTCGTTTTTTTACATCATGTTATGAACAATAAAATATTTCAAAGTTTATAATGAACTAGAAAATGTGTTTATGGGAAACTTCGAAACTCTCCCACTCACCATTTTAGATATGGAAGATGACAGCCTTTAGATATGCTCTTTTTTTTTTTTTTAGTAACAAAGCTGTGTATGTTGGTGTGTTAGAAGCTAAGATGGCAAAAAATGTTAACTAGAACCAATGAAGTGTCAAAAGTAGGTCAATATCAGTCATGGTGACCTACTTTGGGGAAGAATGTATATGTATATATATCTGTATATAAAGTTTGAAGAATTTGGTGCTATTGATGACTTATGAACGGAGCCAATAAAAAAACTTGACCCATCCACTATCATGGTACTCACTGGCCATAAAAATAGTGAATCTGTCAACTGATTACATTCGGTAACATTTACTATAGAACTTCAGCCAATTATCTACAATTAGTATGTCAAACTGGTGGTGTGTGCATGTCGTTCTAAGGTTAATAGTCCCTCTGCCACATTAACTGAGAGAGAATTCTCAGGTTTGGACACATTATTGTGTTGACCATGGTGTTGTTTATTGGTATAGTTGAATGCATGCAGTATCTGCACTGCGCTGGTGTGGTGAGTCATATTCATATATGTCTGTATTATGTGTTATGTCCTCTGTTTATAAATTCTCTGCATCCGTCAAGTGGTGGTAGTAGTTTGTGTGGGTCCTACTTCCACTACTGACAATAAGAGGCTCTTCCCCAAATGTTCCCTTTTAGGGTCATTCTACACGATTTAAGCAGGCTGTATCTTCTTCACAGGTGATGCTGGCTATGCTCTATCCATGACGTGCACATACACGTGGTTCTGAGGTCAAATTACTGGACAGACTACCACTAATAATTTACCATCAGACTAAAAAAAGTTAATACAGTTTTGATGGAAGATTTTTTCTGAATACAATTCTATGTTCTAGTTCATTAAACCATGTTACTCTCCAGATTAAAACTGCCTGGTCACTGTATGAGTTATCTACCTTTGCCTTCTGTAGCCTCTCTTTCATCTTGGATCTCAGAGAGGCCATGCGAGGGGTTTTGGTCTCTGTTTCAGGTTCTTGAGCCACCAGGGATGGAGGCCTAGGAGGGGCCTCCTCTTCACCTTCTTCCTTCTTCTCCTCCTCTGGGCCCTTCTCCTCTGCGGGTGGACCCTCTTCTTCCCCTTCAGGAGCAGCCTCTATAGGAGCTGGAATGGAAGATGAGGTATACTATTTGTAGCAATCAACATGATTTTAGAATATTTTCTGCTAAAAAAAACACACTTAATTTAAAGGGACAGGCTGCAGAAATCTTAGTTAAGTATAAATATAATGTTCTTTAAATGTACTAGAGGTGACCTGAATGAATTAAGATTTTCAAACCAAATAAAATTAAAACAAAATGTCAGGACATTCCCTTTGTTTTTGAGTAATGGAAAAGTTTTAAACGTATGTGGTCGATTTATAGTTATTCCTTTTGTTGTTGTATTGGGGACTGCTAAAAGTAGCTGGTCAGCTAACCAAAGTGGAAGGTAAATCACCCACCTACCAGCTATAAAGGAAAGCCCAGAATGTGTAGCAATTTTAAAAAAAAGAAAAGTGCACTATTTCAGTCCTTTCATGAATTGTATATTAATGTTCATGAAAAGTTTTATCTGGAAAACTAGTTGTTTTTTAATGTATACATCATAAAAATTAACTTGTATGGGACTTTAAGCCTTTCTTTTGTGATCAGACTATATGTACAACTGGGGCCTGATAGAATACTCGAATAACTATAGTGATGATTTTATTATTTTAAAATCTAAAGCTTACCAAGGTTGACACCTACTTGTTGCATCATTTAAAAACATACTGAACAAAATAAATTTAGCACATAAAACGCATGTCAATTCCATAGACGAGATACGAAGTCATATATGTTCGGCATCAATGACAAGTGACAGATATTACACTAATAAGTCATTTGTAAACAAAGTTGGTGATAAAAATAAAGCAAGTATGTTGAGAACATACTTTTATAGGTCATCGAAAATCATTCTCCTTTCAATGAAAAGGAAGGTAATTTTAAAAATTACGAAATATGGAAACGTTTTCGTTTGAGAACAACAATGTTTTAGGAACACATTTCCGATTGCATCCAGTCCTTATAAGAGGTCTACCTGAATCGTATACAATGCACAAACTATTGGTTTATATTTTTCTTATACAATAAACTTGCATTTTTATAATGCTATTTTCCTTACTTTCCACAACCTTCCTTTTCAATCTTTTGATCCTGCTCTCTTCTCCTTCCTCTTCCCCTTCCTTGGGTGAGGCCAGTTCCCCTTCCTGTTCCTCCTCTGGCATGGGCAGGGTACCATCATCAGCCACCTCCATGGCCTGGCTCTCCTCCATCTCCTGGCGTACTGATTCATCAACCTTCTGCTTACTCTTCCTCTTCGCTTCCTTCATTTCCCGTGCAATGTCATCTTTGGGCGAGATTAGGTCAGCAGCCAACTGTAATTACAGGGCTGACTTTTATAGAATTGTTGAATCTCTATATATAAATCTTTTATTTCTGTCTGTTCATAATAACATGAAAAAATTTGCTGTGGCATCTATTAGTGGTGCATCTGCAACGGGTCACCAGACCAGAATGCAAGGATTCAATCATTCGCAACATCTCGTACACTGCATCGCAGCATGACTAGAATGTATTACGCTTGTTTCCATATTGGTTACGTCATACTAGCGTGACGCGCGTCAGATTCCCGCCAAAACGAATTTGCATTCAAAATCAAAGTTATCTTCAATATTTTGCAATATCATTTAGCCGATTGCTCCATCTATAGTTTATTTACGTAAAAGTAGTGATAAAACTTTCATCTGTATTGTAAATAACAAACATGCAACGCAAATCATACATCAGCACGTGTGGCAAGCGGCCATAATGTTTATGTAGCAACAGCTTAGCAACAGTGCACTATTTTCTGTGCCGTTGCCTTCCGGCTAACAGAATGTTAAGATTTTGAACACACCGAAGCGCCGTGATACACCGAGGCGAGATCCCGAAGAATGACGGGATTGGTCGAGCGTTCACGATTGGGATTCAATATTTACAAAATTAGGTGACAGTGACATGTAACCTAAATTTTGCTAGAAATTTATGTAAGCAGGGGCTTGAAAACAAACTTGACATTATTATATTCTTGTATAAAGCATTTACAAACTTGTGAATTTTAACGTTTAGAAAGACATTCTTATAACAACTAAAATTATTGATCAACTATTTGTTAGTATTACATTAATGAAAAACGATAGTTTCAGTCTGCACCATACAGCTTGTAGACACGACCTATATGACAGGACTTGGCCAATAAGGGGTTTAGTTGGGTTTACCTCGGCCAATATGAATAAACCTTTTTATGGTTTAAAGAAACAAAGAAATATCTGATTCGGATAAATTTTAGTGAAAAAATATAAGAACCGTTAATAATATGACTCAACACGGATAATTATCACAAATTAATACAGACCTCCTTCTTCTTCTTCTTGCGTTTTGTCTTCAGCGTCTTCACAAGAGCATCAGCCTCAGCAGCTTCCATCTTAAACATAAAACAAATAAGTGTTATGTCACTTGTATGCAGTTAAACACGTCATTTAATTTTTTTGCTGCACAATATGGTACAAATCCCTTTATATATGTTTATATGAATTATGAATGTAAGATCCCAACATGCTGCGGGTTCGAATCCCACTGGGAGCTCGACTTGTAAGTGAGGAAGTGTCGATTCTTACGGATGGTGGGAGGTGTACAGTACTGGTTTCTACCCAGGAATAGTGGGTGATCTGCCTCAACCACAAAAAAACGACCATCATATATAACCTTACATATGTTGAAAATGGCGTAAAACACCATACAAACAAACAAACATTTAAATTACAACTAGTCATAGATGTAATTAGAACTTTTATGACTCAATATTATCGTAGAAAACAAATAATTTTCTTTTTGATATTTTTTTTATTTTTTCTCTGAATCTTCATTTTAAATTTACCTTGTACAGGAAAGTCAACATTAATAAACTGTAACATCTTCAGATTATCTTTTATAAAAATAACTCTTTTACAACAATGTACAAGTAACAGCATGCTTTTAATCCGATTTCACTAAATGATGCTAGTGTTAGTTCATCTGCCTGTGACTGTGAACAATGTGACCAGTACTACAGTTTATAGTCATTTTCACCCTTACACATTGTCCATTGCAAGAAAATAACAACGGTAACCTGTGTGGATCTTCTAGCACAACTTGATTTATGTTATTACTCTATAAGAAACTGCGTCAAATTTTTAACTTTAGGTGGAAATATAAAAGATCAATAATCCATTGTTTATAAGTTGATTGAATTGTTGTTTCTGTAGCAGTATCTTTGAACACATTCTATATTTCATATATTTTAGAGATCCAGATGTCTTCAAAAAATGAGAATTGTTAACAACTAACAATGACAATAAAGCCGGGTTTCTGGATTTTATGTATCCGTTCCCTCTCTCTGGGGCGGCTCTAAATAACCTATAATGTGTTGATGAACTGTTAAATAACATTCAATTGAAAGGCATATTCATTTCTAATGCTGAGAATGCCCACACACTACAGGAACTGACTTTATTGATTTTATAGGCAGTTTTATCTGCCCATCTAGAGAAACTTGAAAGAAGAATACCTTCAAAATTGTCAATTGTTGAAAGTTTGGATATGCAATTTATACGTTCGGTTTTATAACATTTAAACTGCCATCAAAAATTTGCATATTCAACACTTTTTTTTTTATATTTTTTTATTTTTTTTTATAATTTCACTAAAACGTATTAACAATTCAGAAATTAATTTAAAATAGAACATTAAGTAATACCATGTTATCATCAAATGGACCACCTTTGCTTTTATAATATGGGCTCAAAAACTATATTAAAGGGAGCTTATTCGTAACAATAAACTTTCCAATATAAATGTTTCGAATTTAAATCCTGCCCCTCCCTCACCCTTACCTGTCTGAAATCCTGCCTGGCTGCAACTGAAAGTATCAGCGACCTTGTCCAATAACATTTAAAACTTTTTCTTTTTTTTCTTTGAAAACTTTTCAGATTTGTGAAAACATTATTTAACATGGGCACTAAACGCGCCCCTTTATCGTCTATTCCCGGGAATGAAGCCAAAAGGGGTTGCACAGCTCCTGGGTCGATGGAATAAAGGTGCGCATTAAGTGTTCGTGTTAAAGATAAATCTAATGTTAGGCTTACCTCGGGCGATGATTCCCCGCCACTTGGAAGAGTGCCATCGGTGACCTCATCATCCTGGAAGTTACAAATGTTAAGCTGCAGTTATAACATTTGAATGGAACTCAGCTTCTAAAGTTCAATAGTGTTTATTCAACCAATCAGTTGCCTCAGATTTTCAAATACTTGCATCATTTATTCATGAAGATTTTACTACAAGCAGTCTTCATGATTAAGCGCATGACCTATATAGCGATTATCGAAAAATATTTATTTACCCTAGTTTTTAAACCAATGAGATGGCTCAGAATTTCAAATACTGGCTATATTTATTCATGAAGAATTTACTACCTGCATTCTTTACAGGTTGAGCGTGACCTATGATTCAACTACGGTAAACACTAAGCCGAACAGAGTCTACTCCCTCCCTTGGGTTTCTTAATTGTTAATATTGTCTTCATAGCCTCTATCCTATACTAAGGATAAGTATGCTATAATAAAATGCTATATTTTTTTTAAAAAAAGCTGAATGAAAACACTGAATAAATAATATACCGTAAATAAATGAACTATTGAGGAAACAATATCAAAATCTTGACACATTTGCTCTAAATTTTTTAGGATAGAAACCTACCATGATGGGGTTAGAGATGCCCTCCACCTCATCACCATCTTCGAGCAGTTTGTCAGCTTTCTTCTTCCTCATTCTATCACGTATACCACTGTAAGTGTAAGAAAGAGAAATTTAATAATTATATGTACATGTACATGTGTGTAGTGCATACACACAATTTCACTTATGCACTGCACGCATAATTATTTCAATATTGCTGCCAAAATATAATTTATGTTAAGAAAGGACATCAGCTGTTACTACTGCCCTCACAGATTTAAAAGTCCTTATTTCTGTATTAGACAGCAATAAACTTTATTCCTGTCAATCTCAGATCTCCAGTTTTAAAACCACTTTCAGCTCTCACAACCAGTGATTTCCCATTTTTGAGTAAACAGGAAGTGGGACCAGTGGTCTTTTGAATTGGGGAAAATGCGTGTGAAATCTAGAAACTGGGGAAAATAATAATCCTACTATATTACATAGTAAGGCACTAAAAATGTTTGGAATCATTTCAAAATCAAGCTCTTATACAAGTCTGCATCAAATACGTTGTCAAATAGGGCTACATTTAATATAAAAAAATAAAATAAAAAATAAATAAAAAATATTTTGCTTTTTTGGGAAAATATGAGTATATTTTGGATTGGGATGGGGCCGAGATTTGGCCCCAAATTGGGCCTAGAAAAATCCCTGGTAAAATAAATCGAGATCTGACCATTATTCTGGTGATTGGGAGTCATTTAGAGGCATTCTGACTTCTAGAAGGTGCATAAATTTATACTTGAATCCTACTATTAAGAGTGTACGTAAACATCCTTTCACCATATAACTTGCACAATTTCGATGCCTTGGGATTTGAAAATTGCCAAGATGATACGGTGCATACCCAATGCTATTTTATATTGGTACAGTGTATCGTCATAATTTTTATATGGCGTAGAACAAACTATATTTGCTTGAAGTTGTTTTGTTTAATGAAGTCGTCTACAATTTTGAATTTTATAGTCAGCATTGTTTTGCTACTAAACTCTTTCAAAATATAAAACGATCACACAGGCTATGTCAGTCCATAAAACAGAGGATTGTGTATGCCATTTAACTTAAATGTATATCAACAAACCCATGTATAAATTACTTAGAATTTCTTTTTTCAAGATTTCAAGCAATGGATGGCTCATTCTACGAGAGCGATGACTGCATTGATCTTCTCTGTGATGAATACAGGAAGAATTTCCTTTTAACAGGTGGATTACGAAAGTAATACACCATGAAATGTTCAACTTGCCACCGTAAATATGACCGGAAGGGTGACCTGAAGGATAACATCAAGGTTGGATTTGGTATCAGGCAAGTCCTACACGGGGAAAAGCAGCCTTTTCACAAGAAAAGGAAGCATACATTAGATGATCTACAGGAATGAAAACTAAACAGTTGACATGGTGACATACATGTATGACATGCTCTGAAGACATTCATTGTATATGTTTAAAGGGAATGTAGGCATATATTCAAACAAGCTTTATTATTGAGGGTTCAGAAAAAAATGGAAAAATGTGAAAGAATAATCAAAATCGAATGATATGAACTTTGAAGGTTCGAAATGGGTATGAAAGATGACATCATAGTTCTAAATTACCATACACAGCAGTCTGCATACAAAAATATTGATTCGATGACAGTAGCGCAAAAAAGGAAATTGCGCAATATTCAGAAACGTGTTCCCAAACAAAAGAATAAAGCATGTGCAAGTTTAAAGGTACTGGAGGTGTCTAAAAGATTCATAATGTTCTTCAGTTTCATATGAAATGTGCATATGCATTAAAGGGACACACAGCAATCTTGAAGTGTTTGAAATGGGTGTCTTGACTTATATATCCAGTATCATTTTTACTTTTACCCTGGTTTAGTAACATTTAAAAAACTAAACATTTAAGTATTCACTTTTTTGCCATATTTTACTTTAAGTTTTAATATATTATTGGTGCAATAATATCAAAATTGAATAAAATGCACATACAATTTGCTTATTACTATTCGTATAATTAATATTAGTGATTGAACAAATGTAAGATCAAAAAAAATCAAGATTGTCGTGTGTCCCTTTAAATTAGGCTGCATGCTACCTTCCAGTTAATTTAATATTATTAATGAAAATGTTCGGTTAAATTATAGTTTTATCATAAAATGCAAATTTATAAGAGCCTTAAAGCATCCTATGAATTTAGTACTATCAATGATTTATACAACAAAACCAGCTAATTTTCCACTAAACTATTTCAATAACAGTAATTAAATCTTACGGATAATGAGGCCAAGTTAAGTACATATGCACGTTGAATATGAAATTGGAACTTTATGATTGTAAGTGTATTCATATTTAGATTTTTACCTATATGTTTATATGTATTGTTGCATGTGTCTCAGAGTGTACTTGCAGTGTCGCGTGTTTATTATTGATTTGGCCTTGAAGAAAGTTAAAAATAGTACAGAAGTAAGGCCAAAAACAAAATTGTTCTGTTTCCGGTAAGCTGACGACCCTATTTGTTTGCCGCCGACCGTAAAACTTTTATTGCTATCGATGATTTTTTTTTAAGACGACGATGACGATAATGATCGCGAATATTCGGCAGTGTTTTATCAGTACAGTCGCTTGCGACCAATGTTTCCCTTTCGTGATGAAAAATGGCTGAAAGTAGCCCAAGCTATTTGACAGCAATTACCATTGAAAAACGTAAACACAACATCAGAAAAAGAGAGATTAAAACCATTTTGTACATGAAATTAATTGTGAGACATTTTTATTTACGCCATCTCACGCTCACTGCTATATCTTATAGCTATTTCAACGCATGTGCGGTACCCACTATCTGTCGCTTCTGGTAAAGTATAGGTCTATTTGAAGTTTGATTTTTGTGATAAAATCAAGCACGAGATGTTGAAAAATCTATATTAATACTGATTTTACAGTAAAACAACTTAAAAAATGCAATCAAAAAAATGACCGCCATTTTTGCAATCGACATTATCAACATAACAGTTTTTTCCAAAGGACATTTCTCCCAGGAAATAAACTTGATTCTTACAAATATTGTGTGTGTTTGAAAGTTCAAAGGTTAAATATTATTCTGATATCAAAATAAATGATGGATGATTCCAATTTCAGAAGATTCTATTGGATGAAAATATGTTGTCTTTGGAATAATAAAAAAATAAATAAAAAAAAGCCTACCTACAGACCCGAATGTTTTTGGAGCATGTTACCGGAAACAACACCATTTTTTTTGTGGCCTATAAAGCATGTTTACAATGTATGCAAATTATTTATGTCAATTCATTTATGATGAAATTTGGACTGTTCTCATTGGACTAGTTTATGCAAATTCATGTGTGATGAACTTTGGACTGTTTCGCTAGACGGTTTTGGTGACTCTGAGGAGGCTTTTGAAGAAGTCTTTGGGCAGTATATAAACAGGCTAGCTCTGGGAGGGGGCAGCAGTGGAGTTCTATTTTAGTAAACAGTTAGTTTTTTAATTGGATGCTTTTAAAACATAATATATTTGTGAGAGGATTTACTTATTATTGTGCTCATTCAAAATAACAGTGACATTGGATAATTGGATTCAACTGGAAATATTGAAAATTAATTTAGACTATAATAAAGAGACACTTACTGTTTTGGATTAAAGAGACACTTACTGTTTTGGATTAAAGAGACTACTGTTTTGGATTAAAGAGATACATACTGTTCTGAATTAAAGAGACGCTTGCTAATTTGAATTAAAGGAACATTGGATAATTTTATTTGGACTTAATTAAAAAATTGGATATTACTGAAAGCTGGATTTGTGTATTCTGTAAGCATGGTAAGTGAATATGTTATGTAAATAAATTTGTTAATTATATGTTTGTGTGGTTGGTTTTGCTTCCTTTCTTGTTACATTTTACTTGTAACAAGATTAACACCCACAATGCTTCCAGATCACCTCCTGTCCTTTTAAAACAATTTAGGTTGAGGGACGTTGACAGAAAAATGTAGATTTGTGTCAGTTTTAATTGCATATATTGTACTGTTTCTTTCTTTGTTTAATCCAAAATTTCATTGGGCCAGCAGGCTACCAACTTATAGGTTTAAAGGGGTTCATAGAATTACCGGAATACACTTATTTACCGGAATATACCGGAATACGTGTTAATAAGAGGCTGCGGGTTATGTTGCAGGAAGACTTAATCAATGTCATGAAGAAGCTAAAGTTCCCTCGCCATTATGACGAAGACTTGGTTCATCCTGGAGCCAAAGAGGGTGGCATGAGAATCTTGACATCTGTCATTCATAGATGTTTATTATCTACCAGGAAATAAATGCTTTATGCATTATAATCGACCAGTTGTACAGGTGAGATTAGAACAAGATTTTAAATACAACATGCATTCCACTTGGCCTCCATGGGAAAAATAAAATCATCATGAATAACAGTTTCTGTACTTACGACATTCTTAATGAATACTTTCAGCCAACAAATACCAACTCTCGAGTAGGTATTCGTACAACACCGATGCAGATATAGC
Source organism: Cyrtodaria siliqua (assembly GCA_037043455.1). Lineage (NCBI taxonomy): Eukaryota > Metazoa > Mollusca > Bivalvia > Adapedonta > Hiatellidae > Cyrtodaria > Cyrtodaria siliqua. The sequence continues at coordinate 35,932 of JAWPHD010008426.1, forward strand.
AGCGTTTAACAATGTATGCTTTTCTGCTTGAATTGAAGCCCAACTGTCAAATTTCTCCAAACTGAGGCGTTCATGACAACTCATGTATATTTACAAATTGCATAATCAACACATGACAATATCACCGTTTATTCTATTCAGATAAAGACTTTAGTTTGAAATGAGTGCTGATAGACAATAAAATGAAAATAATTCTCTCAGTTACTCAATTGATTCAATTGTTTACAGAAAATGTTCGTGATGGAACTTGAAATGTAAATGGCGCTGCTCTAAATCAACAAGACGCTTACAAACAGCCAATAAATATCTACAAAATTAGGTTCAGTCGTTTCACCGACGAGATAACATACTGGACTGAAATTGGTTTCACTCCTGAAAGAGTTGGCTGAAACAGTGACTTCCCCTGTTTTTGAGTGTCAAAATGTCATCAGCACTTTTAAAGGTGTTTTCGCCGATTAAATTGAAGCATTGGCCTTCTTCGTGTGTTCTGGTGACTTCTAGAGTGGTAATTTATCTTTTAATATTAGAATAAGTAGAAGACATTTGTTTGAAATTACATTTGCAACATCATTAAAACTTGCATACTTGACAACATGCACCAATCAAATCTCTTAAATTGTACACACCTTCTTAAAGTTCTAATACAATTAAAGCATAAAGTTGGTAGTTGGTGAAATATATTACCCTTTTGCATATATTAAAATGACCAACCAGTAAAAGCAACCATACTTGACAACATTGCACACCAATTGCTGAAAAAACTATCTGTACAGACGATTTCAACGTGGGTTGGCTGCACATATATTCATAGCTGTCGAATGAATGAATGGTGTTTTACGGCACGCCGACACATAAATAGGTCATACTGTGTGCAAAAACTGATGAAAGATGAAGAAATGAAGTAGTAATAAAAAATAATGTAAATATATAAAGATAAAACTATTTAAAAATAAATACAGGTAAATATTCTGATTTCTTTCAGGAAATCTAAAAACTATAGTATCAAATAACTCTTTCATAGTATTAACATTGTAGTACCTTTGACGCATAGGATCAATGTCTGCACATTCCAACAAGATGTGTTTGACCATTAACAGTGCAAAGTGGTAATTGCTCACCTTGTAATAAATATGAATGAGTATAAGGTGTGTGCCCTATTCTGCACCGGGCTATCATAGCTTTCACGGCGCAATGAAAAGCAAGAATGAGATGGGTTCCATGTGGCATGCAGTAAATGAATTTTAGTTCAGATTTAGATCTTAACTAGTATAAATATAGTTCATATGATTTTCTTTTGTAAACAGCTGGGCCCGCTTTTTTCCCTCTTTTTATCCCCAGTTTATTTACTTTCGAGTAGGAATAAACAAACAACACTGTTTGATGTTTATGTGGATATTCTCTTACATAAATACAGACTAACTTTTATTTTAAACATCACCAACAAAAAAAAATATTGGAACATTTTCAGAATGTATGAGAACTTAAAATGTATGCGTGTGAGCCTGATTTAATTCCAAAAAAGTGTGTGTCTCATGCCCAATGTGTGAGACTTGACAGGTATGTGAATTAAATAATTAATGCAAAATATATATAATAAAGTAATGAGTTGAAAGCAGATAATAAAAAAAAAGAGGATAGGATAGATAAATAGACAGATGGAAGACATTTCGTAGTCGCTAATTGTGTCACTGTGATATATCCTTCATCATGAGTCCTGTCTGACTACCACAGCCGCCCATGTCTGGGAATTCACCCTACCAGCAATCACAGGAAATTGCATCTTTTGATTATTGCTTTCTGTTAATATTATTATCTATGAAGGAATGTAGTGTAATGGGAATTTTCAAAAAAGAATTCAAATACACACACCTGATATATTATCGTGTACAAAAGTGAATTTCCTATCCAATAATACCTCTGTGCCTACAATCGTTTGCCAGTTTGCCGAGATATCCGAAACAAAAGTCACCAAAATGCAATTTCAATCTGCTCGTTATTTGTTTTGATAATCGGTTTCAAAAATGATGTCAGATGCAATCAAGATCTTGTGAATAATTTGTCATAATTTTCATACGCAGTATTTCAGTTACGTCAGATTGCCGAAAAAACAAAACAAACAGAATTTTGGAATGTAAACCAGATATCAAGACAAATAACAAGAGGTATGACAGTTTACCGATACACTGGACCGGTATATTGCGGTTCAGCCAAAACAAATACTGTACCGCGGTTCGGGTGTGTCCAAAGCAGTTTTCTTTGAAAGAAAAGAGAGAAAATAATAAAAACCCTCTGTTCATAGCAAAAAGTTATTCGATTCAACGCCATTCTGCGATTTTTTAAAGTTTTGTATCTTTTATACCAAAAATCGATAAAATTTAGTATAGTTTAACCAGGACTTCCATGGATTTCCGTATCGCTTCTGTATATTGTGCGACTTTAAGTACAATGTATAGTCATATGAACAGTATTACTATGCCTCTAAGCTAAAATTCTTGAAATTCAACCACAGACCATCTATAACTTCAGCGGGCTTCACCACACTAACCAAGAGGCAACCTGGGTAAGCTTGCAGAACACATCATGTGCAATTACATATTGTACCATCTGAAAGAGAACAAATGAACGACATTTTAACTAGTGTTGTTGCGATTAATCAATTTGATCGATCAGTTAAGCCTTCGATCTGATTAATCGATTACAATTTTTCGTGATTGACTTTGCTGGGTTGTTGAAAATTATGGCTTATTTCATTCCATTGTACTAAAATATACAAGGAAATAAAATGAGTTACAATTTTGCTTCAAGTACAGTAATAATCACATATTTATAGTGGGTATCACAACTTCTTTTTTAAAATATATGTTGGTCTGTTTCATTAGTTACTTTATTACCAGAACACACTTGAAATGTGATTCTTTTCCTCATGATAGTCTGAAAAAGGCTTACACTTGTTTTTTATAGCAGCCATGTTTAATCGATTAATGATCGATCATTGGTCGGTTAAATATTCTGATGGTCGATCATGAATTTTCAGCTGATTCCCAACACTAATTTTAACTTGGATTAAAATCCGTTAACACATGTGAGACAAATGCTTACTATTCACAACCATTTAGAGAAAGTAATTTAGGACATAAATTGACATCAAAATTCTCGTCGTTTCGACACTGTGCCTTGCGATAAACTTGTATGCAATCTCAAAAATAATTACCTTTATATATTTATTGATTAGTTAAACTTGAAACAAGGGAAGTATATGGTATCATATTTTCTCCCAATAATTCAGATTGGAAGCTGTAGGTTCAGTACCAGTAGTAGAAGAGATTCAGCCAAGTTTTACAAGACTGCAGATGAAGCTGTAGCTGACATCCCTAGTGGCAGCAAACTGCTCGTTGGAGGTAAACACCAGAAATAGTCTATTAAATCATTTTAGAGTTATTTTTTAGAATTTTGTGATTCTTTGTTTTAATTAACTATACTAAATGACTGTTCAGTATAATATAGGTCTGAAATCATATTGTGATTTGTATGTCTATGGTGATTCTTTTAAATTATGAATGATCTTTTTGATAATAATGAATATTTATGATCATTAAGTTTTATAAAAGGTAAAACCATCATATCATATCAATATTCATCAGAACATTTTAGTAATCGAAATTTTTTCATTTATAAATTGTACATGTTGTATAAGTTGTACATGTAAGAATTGATAAAAAGCTTTTTTAACTTTGTAGAAAGTTAATAAGATGAAGGCTTAACATGAAGAAAAAAAAAAGTTTTTATATTTGTACTACCAAATAATAATTAGTACATGTATATGATATATTTTTCAGGTTTTGGTCTGTGTGGTATACCTGAGAACCTGATAGCAGCTGTGTTAGTGACAAAACCCACAGGTCTCACAGTGGTCAGTAATAATGCCGGCGTGGACGACTTCGGCCTCGGACTGCTACTTAAACAAAAACAGGTACATATTTATAAAATGAAAAACATGAAAGCTAATTAATATGTGATTCATTTTGAGAAGAAGTGAGATTTTGATATTTCATGAACAAGATTTTGTCTCAGGTAGCAAAAAACACCACTTTTCGACCTAAACAGGTGGACTCATACTCAGAATGAGTTGCTGTTGTTGTTGAATGATGGTTTACGGCATATTAAGCACATTTTAGGCTATATATGGCGGTCAATTTTTTATGATTGAGGCAGACCATCTACTTTTTCCTAGATAGAACCAGTAATGTATACATCCCAACTGAATCGACACTTCTTCGAAAGTTGACAAGAATGAATTCATTTGCAAGATGCCTTTTGGTGTTGCCTGCATGTAGACACTTAGAGATCACTTTGTCCATCGTCTGTAGTCCGCCATTGTCCATTACACTTTAACCCGCAACCTAACTTTAGGCATAACTTGAAAAGTATTTGACCTATGTTCATTAACGTTCACGCACATCTTCATCTTACCTGAAGGAATGTCGTTAAACATGTTCAATAACTCTGGCTTTCATTTTGGCAGAGTTGTGCCCCTTTTCATATAACTTTAATCTGCAACCTAACCAAGCTCATAACTGACCATAAGTTGAAAAGTATTTGACCTATGTTCATGAAATTTCATACAAATCTTCATAAGCACACGGCAGGCGACAGGTGTTCAGTGGAACACCCTTTCAGTTCTAAATAATTAGACTTTAAGGATATAATAAAATGCTTCATGACTTTTCATTAATGATGAACTTTATCTCTTAATATCTATTAATATATCATTGAATATGCTTGTCTTTATATACTGAAAGGAAAAAGAAAAAGAAACGCGACACAGGAATTTCCTCTATATATGGTATATACTGCACACTTAATTCCATATATATTCCAAGGAAATCCCAAGATGTTTTGTAAAAAAAAAGAAGTTGCAGTAAGTTAGAGAAAGGACACAACTGTGATGTTGAAGACGTTTTAATCACAGTACACACTGAAGAAGAAATTTATAAATGTTGAAGTTCCCCTTTGAAAAATTTAGCCAGTTCAGTACTGTATTTAACGTAAAGAGTTTGCAAAATTTCGCATCCTAAGTTTGCTCACATGCTTGAGCCAAACGTGTACCGTATTTTACCTTGTATAATACGCAGTTTTTTTACTTTTTTTACAGTTTCCGAAAAGGGTACAATACAAGGAAACAATACAAAAAAATAATTTCTTGCATTTTATATGCAGAAAATCGATGTCAGACTCGAGAAAAAATGCCGATGAACAGACAGACATTTGTGAATGCCGATAATACTTTCTTTTTCGTGACTTATTCGCTTTATACAGGCAATTTATTGACTTAATTTGACTTAGAAATGAATAAAGTTTATTATAAAGCTTGTTTTTATATAAATGTTTGCATATTTGTTGTAGAATTTCAATAAATGAGTGAACGAAATTCGGCCCTTGTTTTGTTATTTATATCAGCTGACTTGATATCACGTGATTTCCATGCATTATACTGGTACACACAGTATTGTACAATTCTATTCTCATATGTTAAATGCACCAGACGACACTTGCACACGACAGTAAAAGCGATGATAATACTTTAAAAGGTAGCGGCGTGGTGTAATGGTTATCACTGCGGCTAAGTAACCCAGGGATCGCGCGTTCAATCCCAGCCAGGACCGAATTTGGGTTAATTATCGAAATATTTCAAAAAGTATTTCCTACCTTACCAGTCCTTCGGATGAGAATTTAAAACCAAGGTCTGCTCGCTAAAATGCTTAGTGCAATACAGCGAGGATAAATAAACGCTTATACGCACGCATCTTTGTTGCAGAATTTCAATAAAGGATGATCATGTTTTCCCTTTGTTTTGCTGTTATCCGTTAATTTTTTTATACATTTCACAAGTTTTGCAAACTTAGAAATAGCTACAGTACAGATACACTTTAAACACTGGTAGAGTGAGTTATTCCATTTCTATAATCCTTTGAAGTTGAGCATTGATATGATATTTCTGAGGATGCACTTTGACACGTCGTGTGACCTTTACCAGATCTAGCCACGGGGTATTTCTAGTGTGTACAGGTAACTGATCACGCCTGACACTTATGATAAGCATTGGTTCCCGTGAATACACAATGTTAGTATAGTCGGCGAAATGGATTGGGATAACCAACGACTTTGTCGTATTTGTTTTGATGTAATTATCGGATTACGGACAATTATCTGCGGCATTATAATCGGCTCTTTGATGAGTTGATGAGATGATACAAGATAGGTACTCCTCTGAAGATTGGCAATTAATGATTGAAGTAATTATATTGTTCTGGTGTTGTTTTCTTTTGTACGCTAATTTTCGTGATCTGCAGATAGTTGTTATACCGTATTATTCTGCTTTAATTGTCGTGATGCAATTAGAGATTTTTTTTAAAACTTGTTTATTTCGTCGAATGGTTCATCTAGGATAGCTAATATTTTGATGCGTATTATACACGGAAACAACTTTTTTACCCCAATTATGACCTCTGAGAAGGGGGGTGCGTACTATACACGTGTGTGTATTACACAAGGTATAAAAAGGTACTCTGTAAATAATGAAACTTTGCATGAATACTATTTGCTTTGTTACGTGTTGTTATAGTCTTTTTTCCGATAAGAAAGATTGTACGTAGCCATGTACCATTCGATTAAGAGCAGCATATTGTACATAAAATATATAGCGGAAACTCCCATGTCGCGTTTCTTATTCCTTTCAGTATAGGTAGAACACCTTTTGTATATAAATATTTTTCTGAACACAATATTCTAGTCTATTCACTATGCATATATTTATGATTTTTTCAGATTAAGCGTATGATATCTTCGTATGTAGGGGAGAATGCAGAGTTTGAAAGACAATACCTCAGTGGTGAACTAGAGGTGGAACTTACACCTCAGGTAAATACAACTAAGTTCATGTCAAAATTGTGTGAATTTGCAATTTGTTTTACTAAAACCACATGGAGTATTATTGTTTCTATTCCCATATCAGCTCGTTTGAAAATGGAAGAGCAATATTTTAACAATCTTTGAAGACCTTTAATAGTTTGTTAATTTTGTTCAGTGTAGCTTCTCCTTACTGAATCTCATTGAAAATGTTCATTGTTTACATCGTTGATTCTTCTCTCATTATGTCAGTACTTAAAACAAATACAAGGAAGGCTTATGTTTTTTCGGATGTATAATAATTACAAGATGCAGTGTATTAGCTAGGTGTCGATGTAGTAAAACTTAACAAATGATTATTACTGTCTTTAGGTGGAGGAATGGTGCTTTAAAGGGACACATTGTATTCTTGATTTGTTTAAAACTCATGGCGTCCCAATCTGTTTTCCTATATACCTTGCCCCCCCCCCCCACCCCACGAAGGGCGGCATATAGTAGTCACACCGTCAGTCAGTCCAATCGTGGTCCGGTCAATAACTCTCCTCCCCCCCCCCCCCCCCCCCACAAAGGGCGGCATATAGTAGTCACACCGTCAGTCAGTCCAATCGTGGTCCGGTCAATAACTCTGACATTCCTGTATGGATTTTCAAATAACTTGACACAACTACTCGCCACAACAAGATGTGTCGTGTGCAAAAATCCAGGTCCTCCAAGGTCAAGGTCACACTTAGAGGTCAAAGGTCAAAAGACTTGCTTTCGTGTCCAGTCAGTAACTCTGACATTCCTGGACAGATTTTCAAATAACTTGGCACAAGTGCTCACCACAACAAGACGACATGTCGCGCACAAAATACAGGTCCGTGGCTCTGAGGTCAAGGTCACACTTTGAGGTCAAATGTCAAAACCACTTCGGGGGCATTTGTTGCTTACAGTGACATTTCTTGTTAATGTTTAGAATATTTCAAAGCAAACTGTTTTTACATAGTACTAAGTGTGGTAAATATTGCACCAATAATATATTTAAACATTTGGTAGAATAACGAAGAAAACTGAAGTCTTTATTTGTTATTTAATTATATGCAAGCAGTTTTAAAGTCAAAATGATACAGGATTAATAAATGAGGTGCTAATTTTAATGCTTGATATAACACTCAAGATTGCCGTGTATCCCTTTTATGATTTTGTCCAGACTATTCCTCCTAAACTTGTCATCAGATTTTGGCGATTCTTGCTAGGAAGTATCAATATGAAGTCTATTTGAGCATTTTTTGCGCTATTCCGGTCCATTAAACTTTTGGCAGACTTAGTCCCTTAAAAGATTTTATAATTTCTTTTGTATTCAAATATTATGAGCTCATGTTTTAGAAAGCTCTTCTTGGATTCCAGATATTCACTGATCATTTTCACAATAGAAACCTTACACTGACCAATACTTGGTTGGTTGGCACATTTAAATAACAATAGTGTTTTGTAAACAGTCAACGTTCGTATACCTTTTATACTTATTGTTTGGGACGCTTGTTTCAGCCAGAGTTTTTTTTGGACTTTTAAGATAAAATTAATCTACTACCTAAATAAGTTGTATATCAGTGAAACAGACACTTTTAGTGGTAAATAAAAATACCTTATTTGTCAAAATCGGTTAAGAAGTAAAAGATTCATGTGCGAAATCTGTTTTTGATGCGTCATTCATTTTCAATGCAAAATTCTGCTGCCTGAAAAATTCGATTTTTTTTTTTTTTTAGGATTTTTATCAAAAAATGGTTATAAATTGTTGGCTATTAGTAAATTAAGACACCCTGAAAGTTTTATAGCAAAATATGAAGTATTACTGAAGTTATTTGACATTTCTTAATTTTCTGCTGTCCCACCAACTGAAGGAATTTACATAGGAAAAGCCCCATCAAAAAATAATTTTGGCTGTAAAATATTTATTTCTCAACTGATTTTCAAGTAAATTAGTTTTATTTACCACTAAAAATTTCAGTTTCTTTGATATATAACTGATGTACATATTATTTAAATTGCTCGAGTTACTGCAGAAACAATAGAACGTTTTAGGTAACTTCATATCTTAGTAATAACTGTATGGATTCAAATGAAACTTCACAGGTGTGTTATGTATCAGGGAAAGGACTACGTATGGACTTCAGTGTAAATTAATACATGTCTGATATGATTTATTTTATAATCGCGACCTTATATACTTGACACATTTCTAGTTTAGACATTATTTTGGACAGGGCACCCTGGCTGAGCGTATACGGGCGGGTGGGGCAGGTATCCCAGCATTCTTCACCCCCACAGGCTATGGAACACTGATACATCATGGTGGAGCTCCAATCAGATACAGCGCAGATGGAGGTATAGATGTGGCCAGTGAAACAAGAGAGGTAGGCGATACTTGGTACATTCACATGGACATTTTACACTGTTTGACTTTGACCTACTTTTTACAATTCATTGATTCTATTTAAGGGGTTTCTTTAGCTTCCCTCTGTTGTTCACGGTGCTTGTTTCAGACAATAAAATCAACAGCAATAACCTGGGTGATTTTAACTACATGTACATAAATTATATATCATTAGAACTGGCATTTTAGTGGTAATAAAAATAAGTTTTGAAAATCGTTTGAGAAATAAATATTTTACAGTCAAGATAGTTTTTTTTGATGGGATTTCCCGTGTAAACTCCGTATTGCTGGAAAATTAAGAAATATCAAATGACTTCAGTTAGCCTCCATAGTTTGCTATAAAATGTCTTAATTTACGTTTGCCCAACACGTTAAAACCATTTTTGGATAAAACTTCTCGAAAAAAATATTTTCTAATGTTTTTTTCATTGCCTATCAAAAACAAATTTCGCATGTGTAATTTTTATTTCTCAACCGATTTTGAACAGTAAAGTAGTTTAAAGGTGTTTTTTTTGTCTGAAAGGTCCCAAAACCTTTGGCTGAAACAAGGTTCCCGAACAATTTAGTCCTTCATGTACACTCCAACTAAAAGTAGGTGAGCATGACCTATGTTTTACACTTAATTGATTCTGGTTAAGTGTTTTCAATTCATAACTGTCACATGACATCATCAAAATAATTTGACCAATCAGTGATCAATAAAATAAAAGACCTCCACATTCTGGTAGGGGGTAAACTCGGTGTTTATCGTTGGTGCTCAACTGACTTTAGCCCTTTATAAAACAAGTTTGTAGCGATAGTTATATTAAAAGCTTTGTTTTTTGTGGTCATCTATGTATTTTCTTTTGGTGTTGTCTGATTTTAAAATATCAGTATGAATACATTTAATTTAAATCATGGGCTAATATTTTCATTTTTCATATAAAGATTGAGAATAAAGTCCGAGTAAACCCCTTTATTTTCACCTACTGAATACCTCAACCTACTGGACGTTGACGGTGTGTAAGTTATGAATAGGCCAATTTCTATTCCACCGACAGCCCTTCAATCCTTAAACTTCATATACATACATCTAATTGTGTACTTTACATTCGGACCAAAATTAGATGACTTTAACCGACTTTAACCAACTTTGAGCTAGGTTTTACACTGCTGATTCTAGTAATCTGAGTTTCTAAGTCACAGAAATTAGCACTCGCCCAGGCACGTAGCGAGTAAGAAATGGTCTGGGCGACCAAAATTTGACTTTCACGCGCCCATGTGGCGACCAAAAATATTCAATTAAAAAAACGGTAATCATTCAACACAAACATTTAAGTTCGAGGATTTTACCGCACAGATTTTGCCTTGGTCCCGTGAACTACGTACATTTGGCCGAAATAGACAAACCCTTTTAAAACAAAGTAATAACGAAACAAACCTTTGTTTTTATTTTTCCACTGCGGAAATAAGACAATGTTCGAGATGTTGCGATGTACTGGTTCCCACAAAACTGCATGTTACGGTACTCTGCGCTTCGAATGTCAATGTAAAATTAGATTTGCAAGAGTACAAGTAACATTTGCTGGTATAAAATCCAGACATGGTAGTGTTTATTTTACACATGATCATAAATTTGTGTTATAATTTGAAGGGGAAATAATTAGATTTCACTTCCGGTTTTTGGATATTCTAAAACGCGGCGCTCTTGATTAATAAAATGCGGTGCTTTTAGAAATCATCAATAATAATTATATGGCAGAGAATCATGTTGATAGAAAAGGTCTCATACATTAATTTTAAAGGGACACTGTCTGTAACTTTTAGCTTATAAAACACACACTAATTATGTTCGCAAACATTACACACCAAACATTATTGAATATTTACTTATTAAAAGCCAGATTGTTTGACGGAATTTAATCGCGGTACAAAAAAAAGAGAAACCATTTCGGGCGTTTGAACTCGAAGCCCAAAGTAAAATTACACTCGCGGTAATAATAGTGAGCGTAAAGTGGTCGACAAAGCTCCCGACTGAGCTAACCGGGCTATACATATTACGCAATACATACTATGGTGAAAACCTTATGCGCTAATGGAAGGCACGTGATCGCTGTTTTTTTTCGAAACAAAAGGGGAAAGGGTAAATGGTCCAAATGGACTTGCACCAAGTTAAGTAAGAACATATGTATCCAAAAAGGTAATGGATAGGTTGGGTAATGAGCATACTTGATTTGTGCCGCGTTTAGTTCCTGGGCAAAGAATAGGCCACTGCAGATCCCGTTAGAGAGGTAGGCAGAGGGGTAGAACCCTCCCCCACCCACCCCCAAAATTCATTTTATCATTTTTTGTTCATGCTAATTGAAGGTCTTCATTATGACCCCTGCATTGTTTCAGGTGCCATCATTCTCAAATCACTAGAGCAGTGGCAGAAAAACAATAAACATGGCTCCAGCATAAATGAAGTGTTTACAGTAGAATTTGCAGCAAAATTTCGGTGTTATTACTCAATAACAGGGTTTTCAGCAACCTTGAAAAGTCAGGAAAATTGTATATGTCAAGGTCAGGGAATTGTCAGGGAATTTCGAAAAATTGTCAGGGAATATTAAAATTTCTAAAAAGTCAGGGAAAACTAATATTTTTGTTAACATGGCTATGGCATTCGTCTAGTTAATACTCATTTATAATGTTCTCTTGATTTTGTAATGTTGTTTCACATTTTAAAAATAATATAAAGATGTAAAATATGATTGAATTTTGAAAAATAAAAGTACAGTGGGTGAAATGGATGGTTTCAGTGGAGGAGGAGGAGGCCAATTAAATTGTGACAAACACTAAACTTTACAAAACAATTCATTCTTCTACTGCTTTTAATAATATATTTACTTTATTATGTTGTTTAAATGATAACTAGATACCTGTCATTACCCCTTAATAATCTACATCATGATGTGAGATATTTCTTGTATAAGTAAAAACAAGTACACATTTCATGTCAATATGCATTGAATCATACATCATAACTCATATACTTAAGAGAAAAAACTTTCTGTCCATTACTTGGTCATGGGTGTCATGGGTGGAATACAATTTAATAATGTACAGAGCTTTATATAAGCTGAGTATGCGAAGCTAAAAGCTTATAGTTTAAAGAATTTTAGATACTAAAGAGGAGATTCAGTCTTCCTGCAAACACCCTCAGTTTAAAAATATCATGCCACATACTCTTAACGTTTAGAAAAAAACATGAGACATATTCTATTTTTTTGAAATTACAGGCTATGACTCTCTGTAAAAAAAAAAGACAAGATCATACAAGTTACCGCCCTTAAAGCAGCTCTGTAAACTATGTTTAAAATGATTACAATGCTGTCGCAACCAACTAAAATTATTGAAAACCCATGACCTGATGAATTGGTAGAAAGAGAAAATTCCCCAGTTAACAACTCTCTTATGCAAATTTAACACTTCTGTTACTGTTCTGTATTGTTTATAAATAAATGCTTACAATATTGTAAGGTGCATCGGGGGATGGCCCTCCCCGACCCCCATGCACCAATGACGGGGAGAATAAATGGATCACCAAATTGGTGGTTGAAAATTAAAAAAAATAAAAAAATATATAAAAAAATTGTGTCAATTTGATCAGTGAAAAATTACATTTGGTCAGAGAAAAGTCAGGGAATTTTATTTGACTGATGTGCTGGCAACCTTAAAATTTAATTTAATGTAATTATATTGAATTTACACCATATTTGGGTTATCTGCTTGTTTCAATAAGGTCTTTGAGGCGTTTGAACTAAATTTCAGCTTGTTTATGCAAAAACTTTGTATTTGACTTAAATCAATTTTGTTAATAATATTTTTACTGTTACATTGTCAGAAAATATCAGTTGAGAATAATCCACCCAAACATACAATGTTATGTCACATGATTATGTCGAAATAAGAAAATAATAGTTTAATCAGACTAAATTCTGTTGGATTTTTGTTATTTTGTCATTTGTGCAGTAGGGCAAGAGGGCCCTAAGGCAGTATAGCATTTGTGAAAGCTGACTGGAATAAATATTGTTGTTACATGTTAATTTGTATCATCACTGAGTTATAAAATGTGGCTCTCTATAGTAATGGTATATACCATATAACCCTAAGGTTTATATATACCATATAACCCTGAGATTTGGCGTGGCGCAGTCGGTAGGGCAGTGGATTTGTAACCGGAGGCCCCTTTTAACCATTCAGTCCTCCGTGGTGCCTCTGAGTTTTGTCGGTGTATCCTTGGGCAAGACACTTCCCCTTAGCCTCGTCCGTCGGATGGGGATGTAAACCGGGCAGTCCCGTGTATCAGTCTATCCTCCGAGCACGTTAAAGAACCATAGGAATCTATTTGATAATAAGAGTAGGGCACGGTTCCCGGATTCCTATGTATCGTTCCCTTCTCTCTGGAGCGGCTCTAAATAACATATACGGTGTTGATGAGCCATTAAACAACATTCAATTCATTTAACCCTGAGGTTTATATATACCATCTAACCCTGAGGTTTATATATATCATATAACCATCTAACCCTGAAGTTTTATATATATACAATATAACCCTGAGGTTTATATATACCATATAACCCTGAGGTTTTATATATATATACAATATAACCCTGAGGTTTATGTGTACCATATAACCCTGAAGTTCATGTATACCATATAACCCTGAGGTTATATATACACTAAAATGATGAGGTTTATATATACCATATAACCGGAGCAGGGCTTCTAAAATCGCCGGTTTATCGGTTCCCAGACCGAAATCTGTGTCTCCAGACCGTTTTTCTTTTCAAAATCTCTGTTTAAATCGGTCCCAGATATTGTATCTATCGGTCGTTAAAAAATCTACAATTGCCCTTCACACCTAAAATATGCCTTGCGGCAATATTCTTTGATCCATAACACGATTGTTTGTCACTCGCTGTGTGAAAGTAGGTCAATTTGGTCAATGTGGACTAAACCATTACCGATAGTAGGGAGTTTTCCGGAAGAGTCTATAGCCATGTAGCACGCCTTTGATGTGTGATCAGTGAATGTATATCACTCGTTCTGTCGGTTCACTGAAGCGAGTGATACCGTCTGTAATTTCTTTGATATACCGTTAGTCGTAAGGTGTTAGCCTGTTTGCTTGTGTCGGTTTGTTTTTTTAAGTGGCCAAAGCTGGGACTGAAATTTGTTTGCGTCATTAAAATACCGAGATGTGTTAATTGTTTGTTTGCTTTTTTTTTTTACAATAACTTTAAGTATAATATTAATGACATTAATTAAGGAAAGTGATCAAACCTGACACCGTTTTTTTTTAAGTCGGACCGAAATTGTTTGCGTTAGTCGTAACATTTGGTATTAATTAAGCTAATTGATGAAAAACGATATTACTCAAATTTATGTAAAATCCGCTAGTCCGCGCGTGTTAGTCCGCGTTTTATACCTACCTGGTTTATTAGACACTTCCGGTTCAATTCCTCAAATGATCAACAATTTTAATATTGAGTGTAAATTATTCATTCAGTAAAGCGAAGACATGATGTCAGTCATTAAAATGTACAAATTGTGATAAAGTAAGTTATAAATAATACAAATATAATACAAACATACATTTTAAATAGTTCTCTATATCAATGACTGAACGGAAAAAATGCATGGTGGGTGGGGTACGGCGATTTTAGTGATTTTTTCAAAATAAGTGCGATTCTTACGGCAGTTAAAAACCTGGACCGATTTGCATTTTAAAATTTTTGGAAGCCCTGAACCGGAGGTATATATACCATATAACCTGAGGCTTATATATATTATATTACCCTGAGGTTTATATATACCATATAACTCTAAGGTGTATATACTAGATTGGTAATGTCAATGAAATCTCGGACAAGTTTGAAAACCAGCCAAATCGGACCAGTAATGGCGGAGTTGTGGCTCTTGATTTAGTTAAAAATGCTATATTTTGCCTAGTTTAGACAATAGGGCCTTCATTTTATCAAACTTTACCAGATTGCTGGTCACTGATATCAATTAAAGCTCGGACAAGTTTGAAAACCAGCCAGATCGAACCAGTAACAGCGGAGTTATGGCCTTTGATTTAGTTAAAAATGGTATATTTTGCCTCGTTAAGATGATATGGCGTTCATTTTTCATCCGATCTTTACCAAACTTTACCAGCTTGTTACTATCAATGAAAGTTCAGGAAAGTTTGTAAACCAGCCAGATCAGACTGGTAACAGTGGAGTTATGACCCTTGATTTAGTTAAAAATGCTATATTTTTGCTACGATAGGGCCTTCGTTTTTCATCTATCTTTACCAAACTTTACCACTTTGTTACTATCAATGAAACTCGGACAAGTTTGAAAACCAGCCAGATCGGACCAGTAACAGTGGACTTATGGCCCATGATTTAGTTTAAAATGCTATATTTTGCCTCGTTAAGATGCTTCATCCAATATTTACCAAACTTTACCAGATTGTTAATATCAACGAAAGCTCAGGCAAGTTTGAAAACGAGCTAGATTGGACCATTTACACCGGAGTTATGGCCTTTGATTTTCTGAAATATGCTCTATTTTGTACAGTAGCAAGCCTAAGTTGTACATATCGTCACCGTTTTCCATTTGAGTGATTTTGACGGAGTTATGGCCCTTTAAAGAATTTAAATACACAAACTTTGTCCCGACTAGTTCTCCTGAACCCCTGGTCGGATTTAAAAGAAACTTTTTAGGGTTAATCAGTTCCAGGTCCAGTTGTGCGATGATCATCGCCGTGTTCTGGTTGAATGATTTTTGGCACCGTTATGGCCCTTTAAAGGTTTTAATAAACAAACTTTGTCTGGACTAGTTCTCCTGAACCCAAGAGGGCTGGCGTGGGGCTGGCGTGGCGCAGTCAGTAGCGTGGCAGATTTGTAACCGGAGGCCCCGGGTTCAATCCTCCATGGTGCCACTGAGTTTTGTTGGTGTGTTCTTGGGCAAGACACTTTCCCTTAGCCTCGTCCGTCGGATGGGGACGTAAATTGGGCGGTCCTGTGTTTCAGTCTATCCTCCGAGCATGTTAATTGAATTGAATGTTGTTTAACGGCTCATCAACACAGTATAGGTTATTTAGAGCCGCCCCAGAGAGAGGGGAAAGATACATAGGAATCCGGGAACCTGCCCTACTCTTATTATCGAATAGATTCCTATGGTTCTTTAACGTGCTCGGTGGATAGACAGATAAACGGGACCGCCCGGTTTACGTCCCCATCCGACGGACGAGGCTAAGGGAAAGTGTCTTGCCCAAGAACACACCGACGGAACTCAGTGGCACTACGGAGGATTGAACCCAGGGCCTCCGGTTAGAAATCCCCCGCGCTTCCGACTGCGCAACGCCAGCCCTCCGAGCATGTTAAAGAACCATAGGAATCTATTCGATAATAAGAGTAGGGCACATCACCAAAAAAGGCCATCAAATTGCCATAATCTTTTAATTGCCCTACTTGTTTACAAATTGGTTCAATTGAATCGCCATTGTTTCACTTTACCATGTGGTAGTGAATGGGAGTTGTTTCATTGGCTGATAAAAATACATCGGTTATTTGATTGGATAATATGGATACAGTACTAGGTCAAGTGTTAAGTCATGATTTTTAATTATTGAACAAAAGATTGCCTTGGGTCACTACGACACACCGACCAACATACAAAGCGACAACACCAACTCAATAACTGATTTAAACACTGATGTGTATTTCACACTAATCTGGCGCGTGACTTACTTCCTGCATAGAGGGGCTCGTTACGGGGTTATGATTTACACGGTATACAAATTCTAAACACCACGCGTCTTCAGTTAAAGATTGG
Organism: Cyrtodaria siliqua; assembly: GCA_037043455.1. Taxonomy (NCBI): domain Eukaryota; kingdom Metazoa; phylum Mollusca; class Bivalvia; order Adapedonta; family Hiatellidae; genus Cyrtodaria; species Cyrtodaria siliqua. Next base: position 53,099 of record JAWPHD010008426.1, read on the forward strand.
CACCTAGTGATGGGCAATCGGAAATATTTGGAAATCGATATCATAATCGGATATAATCGAATGTATGAAATTGATTAATAATCGATTATAATCGGAAATAAAATGATTCTATTTTTTTTTAATCAAGTTATGCATCTTGTCTGTATAAAATCAAATAGATGAAGCATTGCATGTGGTAGAGTGGTACATACACTTTTCCTTGCAGCCCAGTGGTCATGAGTTTAATCCACCACTGCAGCCCAGTTGACATGAGTTTAATTTAACACCGCTCAAGACTTTAGATAATGTCTCAGACTCTCAGTATAAACTAATTGTTAAGAGATGTTAAACTTGATTTAATCAATCATTGATATGAGATTCAGAAAATCAAAAATATTTATACTTTATCAGTTTTATTAACAACTGTTGAATGTAAACTGTAATTTGTAAACAAAACATAAAAACAAAAATTAAAATTAACAAATTTTGACTAGTAACTTCACTTTCTTTTATCCCACATAATTTTACTGTCTCACAGTCACAAATAATACAAATAGCCTTCAAGTCTTTCAAGAATCACCAGTATCTTTCCAGATTCTTAATAAAATCATTTCTGTTTAAAATACTCCTTTTATCTTACTGTTAAATGCTAAATTTGTAATCAATGGGACTGATCAGTTGTTACTAAAAGTCTACAACTAAAAAAATAAATAAAAAAATACCCCACCCACCTACGTGCATTGTCGTTCAATAAAAATCCGAAGCAATAACTGATCAGTCACATCATCCAATTGGACCAATAATGTATATTAATATCATGTTGGTTGTTCATATTTAACGTACTTAATATTATTCTATACCTAATTTATACATCCAATCGTAGACGCTCTTTCGAGTCATGTGACCGTACAATATATTTCCGTATCGGGACGCACGCGCGTACAAAATATCCCGTATTTTGTTCGTATTGTACGCTTCACAGGTTCCATGTTAAACCTATGATAAAGACCGAAACGCGTGAAAAGGTCCGAATAAAAATCAGAACCGACAGGCTTCTGTCATTACCTAACCATAAATTGTTGTCAAGTAATGAAAACCTATCTATTGCACATATTTTTATTTAATTTTCCTTTATAACAAAAAAAAAACACAAAAAACTAGCATAATATATCATTGTTTGAAACTGACCTTCGGTAGTATTTAATCACTGTTGACAACGGAGAAATGGGCATTCTTTCAAGCAAATAAAGCTTGAGAGTAAGCCATGTCGAACACAATATATAAAATACATAGACCTACATGCAATTGTGCTTTCGATGTTCATAGCGACTTGCTTGAAAGCATGAAACAAACGAAAGTTATATCCGAATTATAAATGATTGGTTAAAATAAAGGTATAGAATAAAAAGGTTACTTAACATGGTTCTGTACAATACGGGATATATTTGGACTCGTACACAGCTGGAAAAAATCATATTGGACTCGCCTAACGGCTCGTCCAATATGACTTTTCCAGCTGTGTACTCGTCCAAATATATCTCCGTATTGTACAGAACCATGTTAAATAACCTATAATTATTTTCAGTCCATCGATCGCAAATATATAGATAATAAAAAAAATACCTTTGTTGGCAAACGACTTTCTGCAAACTCTACAAATTGCATTCTCCATGTCAAGAGTATGTTTGCTAATGGGCCCATCTTTATTTTTGTAAAATCTAAAGAAATCCCAAACTTTAGACTTAGTTCTTCCACCTGGATAACTATATATATTGAACGCTCAACGGATGTTTCTGTTGCGTTATTGTTGGCGTCAAGAATTTTTTCGGTTGCCGATTCAGCCATTTTGTTTGAGTGCCTTTCGTACCCAGCCGTTTCGCACTTTCGTACTCGGCTACAATTGATTATAAAATCAAAAATCGATAATCGGAATCGGTTGGCTTTTAGCGATAGATATTCGATTGTCAGCGACAATTGTTACATCACTATTGGCACCCCAAACGTTCCTCGGCCAATCAAATTCTGATAAACTGTCAAGTGGGAGGGATTAAACATGAACAACACAGGTCAGTTTTATGACACTTATCAGTAATTTCGCGTGGCGAAAGCGACGGGTGGTTAATTAATAAGCATTTATGGGCAAACTTCACATTCGAGGCAAATTTTCCCTTGATTTTTATCTAATTAATGCTGAAACGTTTATCTGGCAAGTGACGGACAACCAGATTTATGAAGGTCACGCCTGCACCCAAAATCCACTTACACGGGGCGTCGGGCAACCATATTTCCAGAGCCCTGATAGGGCCTTCATTTTTCATCCAGTCTTTATCAAACTTTACCATTGTTAATATTAATGAAAACTCAGACAAATTTGAAAACCAGTCAGATCGGACCAGTAATACCTGAGTTATGGCCATTGATTTTCTTAAATATGCTATAGTTTGCCTCATTTAGATGCTAGAGCATTCATTTTTCATCTGATCTTTACCAATCTTTGCCAGATTTATGATATCAATGAAAGCTTTGAGAAATTTAAAAACCAGCCAGATCGGACCAGTAACACAGGAATTATCGCCCTTGATTTAAATATTCTATATTTTTCCTTGTTATGCTGATAGAACCTTCATTTTTCATCTGATCGTTATAATTTGTTCAAATAACAATTAAAGCTTGGATAAGTTTGAAAACCAGCCATATCTGACTCATACCCTTTGACATACTATTAGTTACATCGGTCATAGATGAAGCGTGGACAAATTCAAAAGGTTTGTCAGACCAGAAACAGCAGAGCAATAAAAGTTCGAACAAATTTCGAAAAAAAACACATTTAATATCTGCTACACAAAATTTTTGGGGATCATGGAAGCTTTCACTTGATATGCACCAAAATTATCAGTTGATGTGAGATTAAAAACAGTCTACATAAAGACTCTCTTGAGCCTCTTGTTTGGAACTAAACATTTAACCACTTCAATAAAATCATCTGAATACTCATTTATTCAAAATTCTACATCAAAAAGGTTATTATACATTCAATAAAAAACATGTTAGGTGGGGTGTGATACAATGTTTCACAGTAACAAAAAAATAATACCATCTATGATAATGAACACATTTACAGTAATCAGCTTTTGTTGTAGTGTGAAATTCATGATAACTGGTAGTTAGAGTACAAAAGTCATTCCAACAGGTGTTATTTTCAGTTAAATGATTTACAACTCTGCAAATACAAAGGAAATGTCAGCGACCATTCTACATCACCTTTATTCCTTATACATGTGCTATCTTAGTCAAACTCTGTATATGGAAACCTAATTAAACAAAATGAACAAAACTATAATTAATGAAAATTAACTTTTCTCAAAACAAGCGTGACTGAGATGTGATATATGATATATATTATATGATATATACATGTATGAGGCCTAAAAAAACAACATGTGTGTTTTTGGTTTCACCCTGTCAAAAAGTTAGGGTAGGTAGGTAGGAAAAAGTTTTTTTTTTAGATATTATTTTTATATATATTTTATTTATTTATTTATTTTTTTCGCTAAAAATATTTAGGGTCGGCGGTGATAAAGTAGGGTCGGTCGGGAAACCGGAAACACGCATTTTTTTTTTAGGCCTGACAGAAGTTGTCAAGTTTCATGTATATGATGTATTGTTTAAATCATTATTTATGAGTCGTTTATTAGTTTTAAACAAGATACCTATCTATGTATTAATGTTGGACTGTTTTGGATTGTAAAACGCCTTGGAAACACTGCCCACTATGTAGTTGTGTTTTTTTTCCTTTAAAGAACATACTTTTGGTTACAGACTTTAGAAATATGCTAATTTCATCCCAAATATTTGAAATGTCAGGAAATATAAGCCTTTTTTAATTGTAAAACAAATCACATATTCAGGATTGCATACTTTTAACTGTTATAATTATGTAATTTTCAGTGATTTTTCACACAGTCATGTGATCCGTTATGTAACAAATACACATCATTTTGACCTCATTAAAAAGTATACTGTTTATAGATAAGCATGAAAAAAAAAAAGCCAATTGGCACACATTTGCATTCAAATTTGGAATTCCATTTACATTCAAACATTAAATAATACATGTACATATCAACAGATGACTCACTTATCCTGATGCCATTTTAAAAGTATAAATCTACTGATTTTGTGACACGATAACTATTACAATAATGATGACCACGATCACAACTACTGCAACACAAATTCCACCAATACAAATTTTCTTCCTGCGCGCCTCTGCACGGTATTCGTTTGCCTGTGTCAACTGAACGTTGGCATTACCGACATCGCCAATTGTTTCTTCTACGTGTTTTTCTATGGTATCTATAACTTCACCCTGCTCCATTACCAAAGCATTGATTTCCTTAAACAGACGATTTACTTCTATAACACTACCTTCTATTTTCTTTATCTCTACGTCACGTTGCTCTATTTCGCGCAGCTCTTGTCGTGCTTTCTGAGCTTCCATTAAGAAATCTCCTGCGAACACTGCCTGCATATTACTTTGGTCGACTGGTTCAGAATTTTCTCCCGCCTCCTTACCTGTCACTATTTCGTATTTTCGATTGTGTAGTTTCTGTGTCTTATCTATGTATTCCATTTGTGCTGCACGGAAATCAGTAACAGTTTGTTTAACATCTCCAGATAGTCGCGTCAGTTGTGTATTTATCATCTTCTCATGTATGCCTTCCATATTTAACATATTTACCTCTGCCCTATAACTGTTTATTTCCTTTTGAATTTGTGTAGATGTGTTAAAAACTCTATCTGAAATCTGTTCCAATTTTCTTACTTCATTTTTATCTATCATTGGAAGTGATGTGATATTTTTCTGTATTTTTCGCATTTCTTCAACATCCACTTTCATTTTCTTGATTTTTTCATCAATAACTGTGATTTTAGCGAGACATTCTGTGAGTTGTTGTTCAGAACTGAGCAGTGGGGTTCCATTTTCCCCTTCCTTTTTCTTGGATTTGTTCCCACTGTCACCCGAGGTGCCCTGGGCTGCCTGCATCTCCGCTAGTCTGTCTCGCACCATTCTGTATCTGAAATGGATAAAAAATAGAAGTCTTTAAGTGGGTAAGACTCCTGAAATGGAGAAAAGATGGCCGCGGTTAAAAAATAGAAGTTGTTAAGTGGGTAAGACTCCTGTATCTAAAATGGAGAAAAGGCGGTTAAAAAATAGAAGTTGTTAAGTGGGTAAGACTCCTGTATCTAAAATGGAGAAAAGGCGGGTAAAAAATAGAAGTTGTTAAGTGGGTAAGACTCCTGTATCTAAAATGGAGAAAATACGGGTAAAAAATAGAAGTTGTTAAGTGGGTAAGACTCCTGTATCTAAAATGGAGAAAACGCGGGTAAAAAATAAAAGTTGTTAAGTGGGATTCAACTGTCTGGAATGTACAAAAATAGGAGGTGTACATGTATTGTTTTTTCACTAGTGAGCAAAATCATCTGATCTATTTTGACATTAATGTTGTGTCCCTGTTTGCGATAGTTTCAAAAAAGTTACCACTGTCAGGGCATCCTTACAAAAATAATTTGTTTGTTATTCCCCAATCCAGGATTTCCGAAGTGGGTAGTAAACTACATAATTATGTTTTCATTTTTGTGTGCGACCGTGAAAAAAATCAAGTAATTATTTCCCCTTAATTTTACTCATGCACCTAACTATCAGTGTTTTCCCCCACCGGTGGGGTGGCGGGCATACCCAGATTAACTCTCTAATGCCCATCTGTAGGAGCAACATTTATGTTTTATTCCCAAGGGTCTACAAAAATACTTGCAACAAAAATTAATATCCCCATGTTGATACTACGTTCTATTTAATTCCCTTATTAACCTCCGGTGTCATTGTTGATGTCTAATCCCTGGGGTATGCCCGCTGGCCCCTAATGGGGGGAAAACATTGATAGGTCAGGGTTTGAAATTAACTATTTTCAGCAACATGTCCAAGTAACTTACACAATTTACTTGTTCCCAGTCAAATTTACTTGTCCCCGCACTTCATGTAAAGGTGATACAAAAAACAAGATCAATCATGAAAGTGACATTACATTCAATCAGTTGCATTCCACCAATGAAAACAAGATGGGTTTTATTTGTCATTTACAATGTGCTCACCAATGTTCTGACAATTAACTTGTCCCTAGTAGAATCTACATGGCACAGGACAACAGGACAGCTGTTAATGTCAAACCCTGTAGGTGCATCATACACTCAGATTTGGTGAGGCAAAAACGCTTGTGTTTCCGATGGCCCGACCGACCCTATTTTTATGGGGCCGACCCTAAAACTTTTTATGAAAAAAACCTATATCTTAAATTTGTTTTGAACAATGATTTATCACAATATATCGAGGTAAACTGATATCACAGTTGTATCATCAACTTGTATGGGGTGTGGGGTTTATGAGATAAATATATGTAGAATCTCACAATATCTTACTCCAAAAAAAAAAGAAAAAAAGCACAAACAAAGGAAAATGCCTACCCACCTACTCTATTTTTTTTAGAGCATGCAATAGGAAACGCACCTTTTTTTTGTTGGCCCGAGTGAAAACCACATGGTCCAAAAACTTAATCTAGGCCTCTTAGTTTTAGCATAGTGTGACATTGTAATATAGACTAACCTGTCAAACAAGGCATTAATATATGATGCTGATTAATCTAACAAAATGTGTTACCTCAGGCTCAGTATTCTAAAATGATTATACTCCAGTGGTCCAATAACTCCTCCACAATTATAACTCTATGAATCATACATGGATAAATGTAGCACAATATTTATAAATGGCCAGAATGTGTTGAGTATGTTTATTAAGTGTATACACGCAGTACACAGACTCTCTGTACTTGACTATTTATAGTGGCAGTCCTACCATGTGGCTTTTGTGTGTTGTGTAACTTACTGCTGACACTGCTGTTATATTTTAAATTTATGTCAACTGTGTAGTTATGTATAATCTTACCTGTGGCCTTAAACCTCACAACTTATTTTTCCTCAAACTTGATCTAAAATTTAAGACATAAATAATACAGTAGTTCTGTAAATCCAGGTAAAATGTCTGCCTCACTATTGATTTACACAGACTTGACAAAGCACAATTTACCTGTAGATCTGCCTGTTGTTTTGATATCCAATACTCTGTGTACAGGTGTGTTAAAATTAACACTAGCAAAGTCTTTTAAAAACAACACTGTCTTTAATGCAAGACTATATAACAACTTAATACACGCTGGTACGATGGTTGACTAAAAAAGTTGTAATGTGTAAATATATCCCTCCATTTTCTTCCATGACTCAACACAGGGACTGTCTAGTGGTGTGAATCATGACCTTATCACTCTGAGGTCAAATCTATTTATAGAACAAGGTGTTTCCCAAAACAAATAACAGGACATGAAGTGATATTTTATCAATTGTTATGAATGCATTGTTCTTTCCAAAGTGTGCTACTGTCTTCTTATAGTTATAATTAGTATGTATTTCTTTAGACACAATTTATAGGGCAACAATGTAAATGTTTCCAATCACCAGAACTTCTTAATAACAATTTACACATTAAAAAATATATATATATATACTGGTAAAAAAAAATATACTGGTAAAAAATATTCACTTACCTTGAAGTGGTGCAAATAATTGCAAATATTTTATGGAAAGATTAAATTTAGCTTTCAAAATGTTACTGTGACATCATAGTGACATCATTTTTGATTGTGATGTCATCAGGTTTTAGAAGATCAATCCCAGGAGAATTATGGATGTTGATCCAAAACCCAAATTATTACCATGTTGTGTTTCAGTTTCATATTATTCAAATGCAGCAATTTTTGCTAATTTTTAATTGTTGTTTATGTTCTTTTATAAATTCATATTATGATTTAAGGCTGTAAGTAGGTTGGCCACATGTTTTTGCAAATTTTCAAAAAATCAAAGTAGAGTTTGTCATAAGAAAGATACATTGTTTTCATAAGATGTTCAGTAAAAAAAAAAAAACATTAAAAAAAAACCATAAAATTAAAAAAAATAATCTTACCACCCCTGGGGTCATTTAACCCCCTTGCACTCTTTTGCACAACCCTGCATTGCAATAAATCTGATATATTCATGAAGAGGACATGTGCACCTTTTTTTTTTGACTGCTCATATGGGGGTCTGGACCAGTGGTTTTCATAGTATTTTTATGCCCCTGCCATGAAGGGACATATAGTGTTAAAATTACCTGTTACCCGTGTCTGTCCTAGATATGTCCTGAAAACATATGGTCCGTCCGTTCAAAAATGATGTTCGCACTCTAACTTAGCTAATTGTTATCGGATCTTTTCCAAACTTGGTCAAATAGTACAATGTATATGGGCACAATGTCTCGGCCAAGTTTGATTTTCGACCCCATCACCCTAGTAGTTCCAGAGTTACGGCCCTTGGAATATAAAAAAATCGCGAAATGAATGGTGTCTGCACTCTAACTTAGGTAATTAATTTCCAATTTTCTCCATACTTGGTCTAATTGTATATGGGCACAATGTCTCGCCCAAGTTTGATTTATGGCCTGATCGCCCCAGTATTTCCAGAGTTATGCCCCTTGGAATGGTAAAATATTCGCAAAATAAATGTCCACACTCTTACTTAGGTAATTGTTATCCATTCTTTTCCAAACTTGGTCAACTTGTATATGGGCACAATGTCTCACCCAAGTTTGATTTTCGGCCCGATCGCCCCAGTACTTCCTGAGTTATGCCCCTTGGAATGGTAAAAATTCACGAAATAAATGTTAAAGCGGGGGCATCCATGTCCCGTGGACCCATTTCTAGTTTTAGTTTAAAGTTCATCTTTTAGTGTTTTTGGCAGTCAGTTAAAAATTGGGGGGAATGTCAAAAGATGCGACCTACCTACTGTAAGAAGTTCTTGTTTTGTAATCAAAGTACATGTTATTGAATTATATGCACAACTCTTTGCAATGTAAACCCGATATTATTTAATATTTATGATTTAACGACAAAAACTGGTTGAGTGACAGAGGACTTCGTCAAGCTTTATCATAAGTAGTTCTGGTCTCAGTGTTCATTTAAACCCCAAGATGGGCGTAACCAATCAAGGTTTTTAAATAACCAACAACCGAACAAGGTGAGACAGGCTGAATTGTTTCTGTAGTATGGTCATAGACATAGATGTCTTTGGTATGGTGTACTTGTCAGAAGTGGACGAAAACTCTCTCAGACAAAACCCGCTTCACTGTATTTTAGATAGGTGGACAAAAATCCTCTCATGTGTTTACATACAGGTGAACAAAAAACCCTCTCACGTTTTTACATAGGTGGACAAAACCCCTCTTGTAGTTTTGGAAAGGTAGACAAAACCCCTCTAATGATTTTGGATAGTTGGCAAAAACTTTTTCTTTTTTTTTTTATATAATTTATTTAATTTTTTTCTGAACAGAAAAGAAAAATACACAAAATGATTTTATATATGGAGATCTGGGCAGAATGTCTATGTTATGTATGGAGATCTGGGCAGAATGTCTATGTTATGTATGGAGATCAGGGCAGAATGTCTATGTTATGTATGGAGATCAGGGCAGAATGTCTATGTTATGTATGGAGATCAGGGCAGAATGTCTGTTATGTCAGGGCAGAATGTCTGTGTTATGTCTGGGCAGAATGTCTTATGTTATGTATGGAGATCTGGGCAGAATGTCTATGTTATGTATGGAGATCAGGGCAGAATGTCTATGTTATGTATGGAGATCTGGGCAGAATGTCTATGTTATGTATGGAGATCAGGGCAGAATGTCTATGTTATGTATGGAGATCTGGGCAGAATGTCTATGTTATGTATGGAGATCTGGGCAGAATGTCTATGTTATGTATGGAGATCAGGGCAGAATGTCTATGTTATGTATGGAGATCAGGGCAGAATGTCTATGTTATGTATGGAGATCAGGGCAGAATGTCTGTTATGTCAGGGCAGAATGTCTGTGTTATGTCAGGGCAGAATGTCTGTGTTATGTCTGGGCAGAATGTCTTATGTTATGTCTGGGCAGAAGTCGGGGCAGAATGTCTGTGTTATGTCCTGGGTTAAAGTAATGCAAAGTAATGAAAATAAATGTGAATTGAGAACAATTGAGTTATAACACTTTGAAGTGTTAACAAACAACATAATGATCAAAATAACTCAATTGTCCATAATTATCCGAATTAACTTAAATTATCATTTTAATTATTTAATTGAAAGTTATTGATTGTACTGATCATAATAATCAGGTAAATTAATTAGCCAATACAAAACATCAGCCAAATGTATCATAAATTAGTGTACAAATGATAATACTTTAATAATAATAATATAAAAAAAAAAGTAAACATGACATTATTTTTCATAAGAAATAACCAGAGTTTTTTTTATTAGGGAGGGATTGTGTCCACCTTGGCCATTTTGTAAGAGTTATTTTTTCGACCTATGCAGAAACATGGGAGTATTTTGTCCACCTTATATAATACACCAGAGAGGTTTTGTCCACCTATGTAAAAACACGAGAGGGGTTTTGTCAACCTCTGCAAAAACATGAATGTCCACCTTTGTAAAATACAGTGAAAAGGGTTTTGTCCAAGAGGGGTTTTGTTGTTCTACATTCAGAACTTATACCCCCTTAGTATAACTCCACCCACTTAGTAATTCTGAATTAAACGATTTATTGCTGCATTCATAAAGCGTACGGATGGCGGGAGGTATACAGTACTGGTTTTACCCAGGAAAACTGAGGTGGTCTGCCTCTTCCACAAAAAAATCGACCGTCATATATGGCCTAACATGTATAAAAATGATGCACTATTGCACAGTGTTCGGTAGCTGAAGCTTGTGTTTATTTGGAGATTGGCACATACAATGTTTCCAGATGGTATGCCTCGAGCAGGCCCTTTAAAGTAGCTATCCCGCCAACAACAGCCACATTTTACAACATGTACACTGTTTCTAAACTTACTGACCAGGAAGTATACTGTATATATAACTGCTGTATTTTGAGAACCTTCACTCTATAGACACATTTTGAAGAACCATGAAAAATCCTATATTTTTAATCAACATAATTATATGACCGGCATGATGATAATGATAAACGGTTTTGTAGTATAATTTTGCCATTATTTGGCAGGGTGGTTTCTTTTAAGTTCAAATGAGTTACCATCTGATTACTGAAATGGATCCTGATTGATTTTACAAGTAAACAGGAAACTGAGTCATAACTATAACGCTCCAACTACAGTGTGAATAATGACAATTAACATGTTACCATTGATTGAACAGGACAATAATCGACACAAATTACTGAACGAGTTAGGAAAAGGAAATGAATGACATCTAAATTCATTTACCTTTCTTGAGTTCCTAGTTTTAGAAAGATAAGTGATGCGCAATCTGTTGACATTCACAATCAGTCACTGACGATAATCAAATGGCTGAAACCATAGCACTTAATGATCCAATCCAGAAATACCTTATGCTTAAATATATGGAAAGGTTGTATTCTATATATTAAGTAATACTGAATTTTAAATCGATTTGTCTTTTAAGTTTATAATTATTATGTTACTTGTTAGTTCTTATTTGTTATCTCTACTCAGCAAAATAAATAACTAACCTTTTTTTCAAAGGTTTGTATTAATAAGATGTCTGACAAGTTTGACATTGAGAAAAAATGATGCTTTTGTTACAGAGTAATTGCCCTTGATCTTGTGAATGTGATAACTAATTAACTCATAACTCACTTCAAATAATAAAATGACTTATATGTATTTATATATGTCGGCCTATCAAGCACCAAATTCGGAGTCTTAATTTTAAGGACTTAAATTGTTTATGTCCAACTTCTTAACCATTTGAAAAAATGAAATGAAACTGATGTGTTTGTATAGACAGTGTTTCAAGCAACACATTCATGGCATTTTAAATTTAAGGTTATAATGCATTTTTAACAGGCATTTCCAACTTTTGGTTAAGCAGTTTGTCCGAGTTTCTCCAGCTAGTTTCTGTTCACACTTGTTTTGAAACTTAGAAAGTCCAGTTTTCGTGGACTTTGTTTTCGTGGAATTTCCACGTTGATGTTTATGTCTGGTCCATAACTTCTTAACTGCTCAAGAAAACAGTAGATTATTGTTGTGTGTTTATAGACTGGGATGAACACCGATTTTAGGTAAAGCAATTTTAATGTCCAGGCCAGCAATTTTGTGGTGGACTATGAGACCATGATTTGAATGAATGAATTAGTTTTTTAAGGGAGTCAGCTGCCTCCATGGCTGGTATAGTTAAGATGCTGCACCTAAAACTTTCTTGCCTCTCACCGCTACGGGTTCAAGTGCCAAAAAGATGTAAAATGCCATTCAAACAAACAAGCAAATTATTTTATAGGAAATTTTAAACATTAGAGGATATAGAAACAAAAGATTTTCTTTTCTGATTTTGCCATGCTGGTGTAGTGGTCATATTTTCCCCTTGCCCAGTCTTCCCTGGAAAAGAACCGGGGTGGAACATGACATGACATGACTAACATTTAAATACTGGTTGAGTGCCAAAATGGTTGGTTTTGGAAAAAAACAGCAGGATTATTGTCCTTTATACTCTAAAAGGATATTTATCACAAAATACTAATTCACATGGCCGAGTGGTTAGAGTCTCTGACTTGTAATCACTTGCCCCTCTCCGCTGTGGGTTCAATCCCTCGTGGGCCTAGGAATCTTTATGTGAGGAAGCTATCCAGCTGGCTTGTGGAACAATGGTGGTTCTACCCATGTGCCCGCCCATGCACGAAAATTGCCCGGAGGGGCACCTGGGGTCTTCCTCCACCAATGAAAGCTGGGAAGTCGCCATATGACCTTAGCTGTTGGTGCGACTATAAAATCCAATTTAGTTCACATAAAAATAGTTCCGTTTCAGTAGCTTTGCTCATGCCAATACCAAACTTATTGCTGGAAAAAATACATGCCGACAGGGAACTTATATTACTCTGCAATGTACCTCATTCTTCATAAATCACCAAAGGCCAGGCAAGCTTGTGTGATAGTATTTCCTCCATCGGCTGTTTCATGAAAGCAACATCTACAACATTTTAAAACAAACTTTCATGAAATGTTCCATTTTTGATGACTTTTTCTCTAAAATAACTGGGCAAGTTGTTATTAAACTTCACTGGGTGGACCTCATACATTTTATACATGCGTCCAATTGCTAGGACATTAATTTTCAAAATTAAAATAGACTTATATTGAGAAACACAAACAAATCCTCTTCTACAAAGTATCGTAGGCACGGCCCCTCAAATTTAAATTCTTCATTTCCACCCATCATCCAAATGGTATTTTTCAGTTGGAACTGGATATCAGTATTGATTCTTTTTCTTGCATACCATTGACTCATTTTTCTTGAGAACACTTTCTCGTTAGACTTCTACAAAATATGAAATTATGTTTCTTGAAGAACAGCAACTTCTGGTTTAGGTTTGTCCTGGCTTGACCACATAACTTTTATCCACACTAGAGAGTATGACAAGATTTTTCCAGCTTTTGTAAAAAAGGATATGAAAGAGATATTAATTACTTCTCCAGACCTCCATTGAAATGACTTTGTTTTCATGTCATGAAGATTCTAAATAAATGTATAAAACTAAATGTTACGTAAAATTTAATAGCTTATTTTATCATTATTCAGGATCGCCAGTTCAATGGACGTAACTACATTATGGAAACGGCCATCACGGGAGACTTTGCTCTCATCAAGGCCTGGAAGGCTGACAGGACCGGCAACCTCATCTTCAGGTCAGACTGGCATTAAATATCATTATGGCGGAGGGAAATAAAACAGTTGCTATTCTTTTCAAATAGCTGTCCATCTTCAGGTCAGGTTGGGATTAACCATCATTCTGGCAGAGGAAAAACATATTATTTGCTATTCTTTTCACATAACTGTCCATCTTCAGGTCATATCATTCTGTCAGAGGAAAAACATTATTATTTGCTACTCTTTTCACATAGCTGTCCATCTTTAGGGTCAGACTGGCATTAACCATCATTCTGGTGGAGGAAAATCATATTGGCTATTATTTTAACATAACTGTCACTTTGTAGTGCTGTTTTTCCCATGCAGACAGTGTTTTTTCCATGCAAGACAGGACCAACAACATCATCCTAAATGGACACTTGGCGATCTTGAAGTGTTTATCAAGCACTGAAATTAGCATCTTAGTTTATCCAATATCACCTGCTTGCATATAATTAAACAAAATGTTGAGGTTCCTTGTTTTCATCATTTTCTACCATAGGTTTAAACGTATTATTGGTGCAATACAATCAACATTGAACAATGCGCAAAAACAAATTGCTTTATACTATTTTTAGCTCGACAGCAGAGCTTATGCCGTTGTGCGTCGTCCGTCCGTAATTTTTTTTTTGGCAAATACTCCTTTGAAACTACGCGACATATTTTCATGAAACTTCACAGGAATGTTGCTCTTGATGTCTAGTTGATCCTAGCCAAAATTTGGGTCAGCCGGAATTTCAACATCCATGGCTAAAAATAGATTTTAAAAATGTGATTTTGTGGCGACTACTCCTCAAAAGCCATAAGTGATATTGATTTGGAACCTTTACCAAAATGACTGGCACGACATGTAGTTGGTACTAACCAAAGTTTTTTTGATTGGATGTCAAACATGGCCGCCTGGCCATCTTTTTTTACATAGTTATATAGGAAAAACTTGTGGCAACTACTCCTCTGAAACTTCTGGACGGATTTTCATAAAACTTGACAGGAATGTTGCTCTATCCTAGCAAACATTCAGATCGGCTGGAAATTCAAGATTGCCACCATGGCTAAAAATAGATCTTTGTACTTTAAATGGACTGGTCCAAATTCAAAGAAAGGACAGTCCATTATACATTCGTAGTGGGGTAATGATTAAATCTCCTTTGTATTTTTTGGCTCTCAGAAAAAGACTGAAAACAAATTGAGGGATTTTAAGATTTTATTTTGATTCTGATTTTCCACCACTGAGACAAGAGCAAGTCTACTTGTACTGTGAGATAGTAACCTAATTCTCAAGAAAAATTGCATAACATGACCTGTGACCTGGTCATACTCTGTCACCTGCTATATATATGAATAGTTAATGTTGCATAATAAATCATAATATTTAGGAATATAGGAATGTTGCTCTTGATGTCTAGTTTGTCCTAGATAAAAATCAGATTGGCCTAAAACTCAAGATGGCCACCATGGCTAAAAATAGATTTTAAATACAATTTTGTGGTGACTACTTCTCTAAAACCATAAGTGGTATCGGTTTGGTACATTTACCAAAATGACTTTCATAAAACTTTACAGGAATGTTGGTCTTGATGTCCAGTTAGTCCCAAGTAAAAATCAGGTTTGCCAGAAATTCAAGATGGTTGCCACAGCTTAAGTACAAGTTTGTGGCAACTACTTCTCAAAAACTATAACTGGTATTGATTTGGAACCTTTACTAAAATGATTGGCATGACATGCAGTTGGTCCTAAACAAATTTCATTTTGATTCTATGTCAAACATGGCCGCCAGTGGCCATCTTTGTTTACATAGAGTGATATAGGAAAAACTTGTGGCGTCTACTTCTCTGAAAGTGTTGGTCTTATTTCCATAAAACTTCACAGGTTCCCATGGCTGATCTGGCTATCAAAATCTGTCAGTAGAGCTTCAAGGTCATTGACTTCTTGTTATAATTAATATTACAGAACGCCAAGAGTTTTAAAAAAAAAATCCAGATTGCCATGTGTCCCTTTAAGATTGTGTTTGACATTTATTACGTGGGCTTAGTGCAAAACTAGTCTATCTGCATTTTTGGAAAGTAGTTTTGACAAAAAAATGTCAGTTAGACTAGTTTCGCACTAAGCCCTCGTAAATTTATTTAATCATCATTCTATCCTTGGGATCTTTTTCACATAGCTTCACTGTGACAGTGCTGTTGATGGGTGGCTGAAACAGCTGGTAACCTCTTCTTCTCTTTGGGCTACTCAGATACCTTTAATACATAAACACCTGCCCTGGAGGAGTTATACCGGAAAAACGTTAAAAAACTTTTCCGAAATCTTCAACAGCTAGAGCTCTAATAATTGCATGTAGCATTACCTTATGGTCCTCTAACAAGTTTGTTTGAATAGAACATAAGTGTTATATAGGTAAATGTTTAAACTATTTTCTTCTCTGAAACTACAAGTGCTAGAGTTCTAATATTTTGAATACAGCATTAGCATTAGCAAGTGTCTACAATGTGACAAGGTCATCAGGTGAGCATTTCATGGCCATTTGGCCCTCTTGTTTAAAGTCTCTTTTCTTAAAAATAAATAAATAACGAATACATTATTATTATGTTGTAGTATTGTTTTAGCTTTGATTGCATGACAGTAACTCATCCTCGTATGTTTACAGAAAGACAGCGAGGAACTTCAACCCTGCAATGTGTAAGGCTGCCAAGACAACGATTGTGGAGGTGGAGGAGATCGTTGACAATGGTGAAATAGACCCTAATGATGTACAAGTACCTCATGTCTATGTACACAGGATCATCAAGGGGCCGAAATACGAGAAGAGAATCGAGGTACCAGTATAGCATTTTATGGGAAGGAAGGAAAGTCTGTCATGTTGAACAGAGAAGAGAATTTTGGTACCAATATAGCATTTTATTAGGAGATGGGAATTGGCGTACCAGTAGAACATTGTTAAGGGAAAAGAGAATTTTGGTACCATTATAGCATTGTATTGGAGAAGAGAATTGGGTACCAGTATAGCATTGTATGGGAGAAGAGAACTGAGGTACCGGTATAGCATTGTATGGGAGAAGAGAATTGGGGTACCAGTATAGCATTGTATGGGAGAATGGAATTCAGGTGCCGATATATCATTGTATGGGAGAAGAGAATTGAGGTACCGGTATAGCATTGTATGGGAGAAAATAATTGAGGTACCAGTATAGCATTTGTATGGGAGAAGGGAACAGATACCAGCATAGCATTGTACGGGAGAAGAGAATTGAGGTACCAGTATAGCATTTGTATGGGAGAAGATAATTGAGGTACCAGTATAGCATTGTATGGGAGAAGAGAATTGAAGTACCAATATATCATTGTATGGGAGAAGAGAATTGAGGTACCAGTATAGCATTGTATGGGAGAAGAGAATTGAGGTACCATTTAGCATTGTATGGGGAAAAATAATTGAGGAACCAGTAGAACATTGCAATGGAGAAGGGACTTGAGGTACCAGTATATCATTGTATGGGAGAAGGGAATTGAGGTACCAGTATAACATTGTATGGGAGAAGAGAATTGAGGTACCAGTATAGCATTGATTGGGAGAAGAGAATTGAGGTAATAATTGAGGAACCAGTAGAACATTGCAATGGAGAAGGGACTTGAGGTACCAGTATATCATTGTATGGGAGAAGGGAATTGAGGTACCAGTATAACATTGTATGGGAGAAGAGAATTGAGGTACCAGTATAGCATTGATTGGGAGAAGAGAATTGAGGTACCAGTATAGCATTGGATGGGAGAAGAGAATTGAGGTACCAGTATAGCATTGTATGGGGAAGAGAATTTGTTGTACCAGTATAGCATTGTATGGGAGAAGAGAATTGAGGTACCAGTTTAGCATTGGATGGGAGAAGAGAATTGAGGTACCACTATAGCATTGTATGGGAAAAGATAATTGAGGTACCAGTATAGCATTGGATGGGAGAAGAGAATTGAGGTACCCGTATAGCATTTTATGAGAAAAAATAATTGAGGTACTGGTATAAGATTGTATGGGAGAAGAAAATTGAGGTACCAGTATAGCATTGCATGGGAGAAGAGAATTGAGGTACGAATACAGCATTGTATGGGAGAACAGAATTGAGGTACCAGTATATCGTTGTATGGGAGAAGAGAATTGAGGTACCAGTATAGCATTGTATGGGAGAAGAGAATTGAGGTACCAGTATAGCATTGGATGGGAGAAGAGAATTGAGGTACCAGTATAGCATTGTATGGGAAAAGAGAATTGAGGTACCAGTATAGCATTGGATGGGAGAAGAGAATTGAGGTACCTGTATAGCATTTTATGAGAGACGAGAATTGAGGTACTGGTATAAGATTGTATGGGAGAAGAAAATTGAGGTACCAGTATAGCATTGCATGGGAGAAGAGAATTGAGGTACGAATACAGCATTGTATGGGAGAAGAGAATTGAGGTACCAGTATAAAATTGTATGGGAGAAGAGAATTGAGGTACCAGTATAGCATTGGATGGGAGAAGAGAATTGAGGTACCAGTATAGCATTGTATGGGAGAAGAGAATTGAGGTACTGGTATAAGATTGTATGGGAGAAGAAAATTGAGGTACCAGTAGAACATTGCAATGGGAGAAGGGACTTGAGGTACCCGTCAATCATTGTATGGGAGAAGAGAATTGAGGTACCAGTATAGCATTGGATGGGAGAAGAGAAGTGAGGTACCAGTATATCATTATATGGGAGAAGAGAATTGAGGTACCAGTGTAGCATTGTATGGGAGAAGAGAATTGAGGTACTAGTATAGCATTGTATGGGAGAAGAGAATTGAGGTACCAGTATAACATTGGATGGGAGAAGAGAAGTGAGGTACCAGTATAGCATTGTATGGGAGAAGAGAATTGAGGTACCAGTATAGCATTGTATGGGAGAAGAGAATTGAGGTACAAGTATAGCATTGGATAGGAGAAGAGAATTGAAGTCCCAGTATAGCATTGTATGGGAAGAGAATTTGTTGTACCAGTATAGCATTGTATGGGAGAAGAGAATTGAGGTAAGGGTATAGCATTGTATGGGAGAAGAGAATTGAGGTACAGGTATATCATTCTATGGGAGAAGAGAAGTGAGGTACCAGTATATCATTATATGGGAGAAGAGAATTGAGGTACCAGTTTAGCATTGTGTGGTGAAAAATAATTGAGGTACAAGTAGAACATTGTAAAGGGAGAAGGGAATTGAGGTACCAGTATATCATTGTATGGGAGGAGAGAATTGAGGTACCGGTATAGCATTGCATGGGAGATAGCATTGCATGGGAGAAGAGAATTGAGGTACGAAGACAGCATTGTATGGGAAAAGAGAATTGAGGTACCACTATAGCATTTTATGGGAGAAGAGAATTGAGGTACTGGTATAGCATTGTATGGGAGAAGAGAATTGAGGTACCAGTATAGCATTGTATGGGAGAAGAGAATTTTGAGGTACCGGTATAACATTGTATGGAAGAAGATAATTGAGGTACCAGTATAGCATTGTATGGGAGAAGAGAATTGAGGTACCAGTATAGCATTGAATTGGAGAAGAGAATTGAGGTACCAGTATATCATTGTATGGAAGAAGAGAATTGAGGTATCAGTATAGCATTGTATGGGAGAAGAGAATTGAGGTACCAGTATAGCATTTTATGGGAGAAGAGAATTGAGGTACTGGTATAAGATTGTATGGGAGAAGAAAATTGAGGTACCAGTATAGCATTGCATGGGAGAAGAGAATTGAGGTACGAATACTGCATTGTATGGGAGAAGAGAATTGAGGTACCAGTATAGTATATTATTGTATGGGAGATGATAATTGAGGTACCAGTATAGCATTGTATGGGAGAAGAGGATTGAGGTACCGTTATAGCATTGTATGGGAGAAGAGAATTGAGGTACCGGTATAGCATTGTATGGGAGAAGAGAATTGAGGTACGAATACAGCATTGTATGGGAGAAGAGAATTGAGGTACGAATACAGCATTGTATGGGAGAAGAGAATTGAGGTACCAGTATAGCATTGTATGGGAGAAGAGCATTTTGAGGTACCAGTATAACATTGTATGGAAGAAGAGAATTGAGGTACCAGTATAGCATTGTATGGGAGAAGAGAATTGAGGTACCAGTATAGCATTGTATGGGAGAAGAGAATTGAGGTACCAGTATAGCATTGTATGTGAGAAGAGAATTGAGGTACCAGTTTAGCATTGTGTGGGGAAAATAATTGAGGTACCAGTAGAACATTGTAAAGGGAGAAGGGAATTGAGGTACCAGTATAGCAATGTATGGGAGAAGAGAATTGAGGTACCAGTATAGCATTTTATGGGAGAAGAGAATTGAGGTACTGGTATAAGATTGTATGGGAGAAGAAAATTGAGGTACCAGTATATCGTTGTATGGGAGAAGAGAATTGAGGTACCAGTATAGCATTATATGGGAGAAGAGAATTGAGGTACCAGTATAGCATTGTATGGGAGAAGAGAACTGAGGTACCTGTATAGCATTTTATGGGAGAAAAGAATTGATGTACTTGTATAAGATTGTATGGGAGAAGAAAATTGAGGTACCAGTATATCATTGTATGGGAGAAGAGAATTGAGGTGCCGGTATAGCATTATATGGGAGAAGAGAATTGAGGAATCGGTATAGCATTATATGGGAGAAGAGAATTGAGGTACCAGTATATCATTGTATGGGAGAAGAGAATTGAGGTACCGGTATAGCATTATATGGGAGAAGAGAATTGAGGTACCAGTATATCATTGTATGGGAGAAGAGAATTGAGGTACCAGTATAGCATTGTATGGGAGAAGAGAATTGAGGTACCAGTATAGCATTGTATGGGAGAAGAGAATTGAAGTACGAATACAGCATTGTATGGGAGAAGAGAATTGAGGTACCAGTATAGCATTGTATGGGAGAAAAGAATTGAGGTACCAGTATAGCATTGTATATGAGAAGAGAATTGAGGTACCAGTATAGCATTGTATGGGAGAAGAGAATTGAGGTACAAATACAGCATTGTATGGGAGAAGAGAATTGAGGTACCAGTATATCATTGTATGGGAGAAGAGAATTGAGGTACGAATAAAGCATTGTATGGGAGAAGAGAATTGAGGTACCGGTATAGCATTTTATTGGAGAAGAGAATTGGGGTACCGGTATAGCATTGTATGGGAGAAGAGAATTTAGGTACCAGTATATCATTGCATGAGAGAAGAGGATTGAGGTACGAATACAGCATTGTATGGGAGAGGAGAATTGAGGTACAGGTATAGCATTTTATTGGAGAAGAGAATTGAGGTACCGTTATAGCATTGTATGGGTGAAGAGAATTGAGGTACCAGTATAGCATTATATGGGAGAAGAGAATTGAGGTACCGGTATAGCATTGTATGGGAGAAGAGAATTGAGTTACCAGTATAGCGTTGTATGAGAGAAGAAAATTGAGGTACCAATATAGCATTGTATGGGAGAAGAGAATTGAGGTACCAGTATAGCTTTGTATGGGAGAAGAGAATTGAGGTACCGGTATAGCATTGTATGGGAGAAGAGAATTGAGGTACCAGTATAGCATTGTAAAGGGAGAAGAGAATTGAGGTACTGGTATAGCATTGTATGGGAGAAGAGAATTGATTTACCAGTATAGCGTTGTATGGGAGAAGAGAATTGAGGTACCAGTATAGCATTGTATGGGATAAGAGAATTGAGGTACCAGTATATCATTGTATGGGAGAAGAGAATTGAGGTACCAGTATAACATTGTATGGGAGAAAAGAATTGAGGTTCCGGTTTGTGATATCACCACTTTATGGTTAGAAGAGAGTTGAGGTACCAGTTCATCATTTTATTGGTGGAAAGGAATTGACCAGACTAAATACATTTTCAGTTAATATTGCTTGTTGACATGTTTTATATCGTGCAGATTGTAAACAAAAAACTATTTTGATCGCAAGTAAATAATCAGATATAGACCAGACTTGACAAACATTTGTATATTTGTATGTAGAAAACTTTATAATCAAATTTCAGAGTTTAAGGTTCCAGAAGTTGAACATGAGCTTTGTATAATTTAAGAGCTTTGTATAATTTAAGAGCTTTGTATAATTTAAGAAATTCAGTTATTCAAGCCAGAAGTTTCACATGAGTTTTGTATAATTTCAGAGATTAAAGTTATTTAAGCCAGAAGTTGCACATGAGATTTGTATATTTTCAGAGATTAAAGTTATTCAAGCCAGAAGTTGCACATGAGATTACTGAAGCAGAGGCCATGAGGATAAGAATCATCAAGAGGGCTGCCCTCGAGTTCCACGATGGCATGTACGGTATCCTTGACCACATGTAACCATGAATACAGAAATGCTTCTTGATGGTTTTAAGTCTGTCATTTAGCCTTACTGATTACCGTCCCTATGAAACAGTCTGTGATCCTGCAATCTGATACTCGATAAAAGTATTTTTCCAAAATAAGACTTCCAATGCAGCAAACAAATTTTCTCTCATTGTCATTTTTAGCTCTACTGATCAGAGATCAGCAGAGCTTATGCCGTGGTGCGGCGTCCGTCTGTCCGTCTGTCCGTAAACTTTTATTTGTAGCGACTTCACAGCTGAAACTACTGGATGGATATTCATGAAACTTTACAGAAATGTTGCCCATAAAGTCAAGTTGATCCTAGCTAAATTTCATGTTGATGTGAAATCCAAGATGGCCGCCAAAGCTAAAAATAAAGTTTTAAAATACAAGTTTGTAGCGACTTCTTCTTGAAAACTATAAGTGATATTGATATGGGACTTTTTCTAAAATGATCAGCATGACATGATGTTGATCCTAGTCAAAAATCGTTTTGATTCAACGTTAAACATGGCTGCCAGCGGCCATCTTTGTTTACATAGAGTTATATAGTAAAAACTTGTAGCGACTACTTCTCTGAAACTACTTGGCGGATTGTCATGAAACTTTACAGGAATGTTGCTCTTGATGTCTAATTGATCCTAGAAAAATTTCAGGTCGGCCGGAAATTCAAGATGGCCGTCACAGCTAAAAATAGATTTTTAAAAAATAAGTTTGTAGCGACTACTTCTTGAAAACTATAAGTGATATTGATATGGGACTTTTTCTAAAATGATCAGCATTACATGATGTTGATCCTAGTCAAAAATCGTTTTGATTCAACGTTAAACATGGCTGCCAGTGGCCATCTTTGTTTACATAGAGTTATATAGTAAAAACTTGTAGCGACTACTCCTCTGAAACTACTTGGCGGATTGTCATGAAACTTTACAGGAATGTTGCTCTTGATGTCTAATTGATCCTATCAAAATTTCAGGTCGGCCGGAAATTCAAGATGGCCGTCACAGCTAAAAATAGATTTTTAAAAAATAAGTTTGTAGCGACTACTTCTTGAAAACTATAAGTGATATTGATATGGGACTTTTTCTAAAATGATCAGCATGACATGATGTAGATCCTTGTGGAAAATTATTTTGATTCGATGTTAAACATGGCTGCCAGTGGCCATCTTTGGTTACATAGAGTTATATAGTAAAAACTTGTAGCGACTACTCCTCTGAAACTACTTGACGGATGTTCATGAAACTTCACAGGAATGTTGCTCTTGATGTCTAGTTGATCCTAGAAAAATTTCAGGTCGGCCGGAAATTCAAGATGGCCGCCACAGCTAAAAATAGATTTAAATAAATAAGTTTGTAGCGACTACTTCTTCAAAACAATAAGAGATATTGATATGGGACTTTTTCTAAAATGATCAGTATGACATGATGTTGGTCCTTGTCGAAAATCGTTTTGATTTGACCTTAAACATGGCTGCTTTGTTTACATAGAGTTATATAATGAAAACTTGTAGCGACTACTTCTTTGAAACTACCTGACGGATTTTCACGAAACTTCACAGAAATGTTGCTCTTAATGTCTTATTGATCTTAGCAAAATTTCAGGTCGGCCGGAAATTCAAGATGGCCGCCACGGTTAAAAATAGATTTTCAAAAAACAAGTCTGTAGCGACTACTTCCTGAAATCAAAATCAATCAGTAGAGCTTCAAGGTCATTGACCTCTTGTTACTTATGTCATCCTGAAAAATTGACACAACTAATATTTAAATGTTTCTAGTATAGAACTGGACAGTTTGCAAGCAAGTTTGGTACATCATGTTGTTAAAATGACAATCTGTACATTTGTATTGCTGTGTGTTTTGTTCGCATACAATATTCAACTGATATTGCTTTGTCTATAAATTGATTTTGATCAGTTCATACTAGAACAGGACTGTTCACTCAGAGTGTTTATGTTCTTTAACTGCATGTCAGCTAATCTAGGTATAGGAATGCCGATGCTGGCCAGTAACCATATTCCAAAGGGTATGCTTGTCCATCTACAGAGTGAAAACGGCATCCTTGGACTGGTATGTAGGCGGCCATTTTGTGTCTTCACTTCTTTGTCCTAGATATGGAAAATAAACTATTGCAGTTGAGTTCTGTACATATCTACGAAGCAACTAGAAAAAACAAACATTGTTTGTACTGATATACTTGCTGAGTATATGTATTAGTTTGACTTTATATGTTTTATGCTGATGGCTCGTATAATCATATCATCCATTTTGCAATCTGACAGATTCTCGCCAACTTTGCAGTTTGTAATCGTTATTTTATATTGAACCATATATCGTGTTGGTTTGTCATGAATAGCAGTAACAGATATTTTGTCAAGGTGGAAAAAATTAAAAACAACACTGGGGCTTTGCACTCAGGAATTTGTTTTTGTCACTTCACAGTTAAATATTTTTACTTTTCACTCAAAACCAACAAATACCCTCCATGTATTTCTGTATATTTAGGGTCCGTTTCCTACCGAGGATCAGGTTGACCCAGATTTGATCAACGCAGGCAAGGAGACTGTCACAAACTTGCCAGGAAGTTCGTTTTTCTCCAGTGATGAATCTTTCGCCATGATAAGAGGGTGAGAGTCTAGTGGGGTATTGTGTTGTAGCCACTGTATGTTTGTATGTTGGATGGATCATAGTGTCTGTCATTGTCAGCATCACTGTTGTGATTTGTAATTAAACATTTTCTGCTAAAGCTGTCAAGCTTTTTATGCCCCTAATGTCAAAAACCCTGTGGCACACAATGATTGTACTGTCCGTTTGTCCGGCTGGCTGTCTGTCACGTTTTGTGTCTGTGTCTTTGCCCTATCTCAGTGGGTTGATTTGGATTTCCTTTTGCATAAATGCTTACCGCATCGTGACGAAATGTGCCTTCCAGTTTCTGTACCCATGGTTAAGGTCTTACATAGACTTCAAAGGTCAGTGTTGCATATCTTTGTGTCTTCATGTAACCCAGTGGGCAGACTTTAATTTTATTTGCATAAAATTTCATCTGCTGATGTGTTGCGTTCAACTGACAGGTTCATGTCACTTACGTCAGAGTTTTCCCATTTGGGGGCTTTCAGCATAATTTCTGACATTGTTTATTTTTTATTTATTGCTCATTTTTTATAAGATCATTATAAGTGAATATTGTATGACCTGAGTCTATATGACCTCTGTATTGCAGAAGACACATCGACATTACCATACTAGGTGCCATGCAGGTGTCGCAGTATGGAGACCTGGCCAACTATATGATACCTGTAAGTATATAATCCATACCAGAATTGGTGATTAACCCTTTCGCCAAATTTCAAATGTTGTCTGCTAAAATTCAAATTCAAACCTTCCGGATATATTTAAAGCATTATGGAAAACATTCTTAGTGAGTGGTGAACAGTGTAAACCCTGATCAGCCTGCTTATAGTGTGCATGTTGGTCTGGGTCTACACAGGTTATAAAATCAATGTTTTACGACTGTGGCAGCGAAAGGGTTAACAGTTATGTTTCAGAAAACTTTATTTGTAAAGTATAAACACTTTCTGGAAGAAGTACTTTGTTCAGAGTCATAGTGTATATATTACTGTATTTTCTCCACTACTGTTAATAATATTTGTATACATTAATGACAGTCATACTGCTGCCAATATTTGCTGACTTTAATTAATATTCTTGAACTTGATAAATTTGAAACATACTGAACTGTATTAAAATAAAATCTGTATTTTATCTTGTAACTGTCCTTATTGTGATATGCCCATAGGAAAATAGAGACATATTATTTTGCCACGTTGTACGCATGTCGTATATCGCCGAATAGTCAGGCAGGCAGAAAGTATGATTTCTGTCATTTAAAAGTCGATGGTTGCTTGAATTAATTGTATACTTGGTGTGTAACTCACAGAAGCGCAGGTTTTGGTTTCATTTTATATAACGCTTGCATTGGTTGTTAACAAATGTCTTCCAAGTTTCATGTATTTATATTAACCTTTAACGAAAAGTAAGGCTGCACAGGTGTATATTTTACTGACCGGCAGTACTCTCCTCATAGTTTAATCGATACAATGATTAACATTAATATTTGATTATGTTCAATAATTATTTTGCTTAATCCAAGGGTAAAATGGTGAAAGGTATGGGAGGAGCTATGGATCTGGTGTCCAGTGGCAACAGGGTGATAGTTGCCATGGAACACACATCCAAAGATGGCAAGCCTAAGATTCTGGATCAGTGTTCTCTCCCCTTGACTGGACAGCGATGTGTCAATATGATCATCACAGAGAAGGTGGGTAGTGTAAACCAGAAAATATTGGGTTTGTTTACATCAGTGATATATTTGCTTGGGTCTATGCATGTAGTATGGGATGTAATGTTTCTTTTAACAACCTTTCAGTCATATCACCAAGGTGTCTACTTGTAGTAGTGAGCTCAATGCTCAAATTTATAGTGCTACCACACTGGAATACCATGCCGTAAACACATGAAATTATACCCCACCCAGTCACATTATACTGACACCAGGCTGACCAGTCCTAGAACTACCCTTTAAATGCTGAACGTCAAGCAAGGGAGCTACTAGTAATATTTTTATGAAGTCTTGGCCGGGGATAGAACCTACGACCTCCCTCATGGTACGACTCAGCCGGGGTTAGAGCCTACGACCTCCCTCATGGTATGACTCGGCCAGGGATAGAACCTACGACCTCCCTCATGGTATGACTCGGCCGGGGATAGAACCTACGACCTCCCTCATGGTATGACTCGGCTGGGGATAGAACCTACGACCTCCCTCATGGTATGACTCGGCCGGGGATAGAACCTACGACCTTCCTCATGGTATGACTCGGCTGGGGATAGAACCTACGACCTCCCTCATGGTATGACTCGGCCGGGGATAGAACCTACGACCTCACTCATGGTATGACTCGGCTGGGGATAGAATCTACGACCTCCCTCATGGTATGGCTCGGCCGGGGATAGAATCTACGACCTTCCTCATGGTATGACTCGGCCGGGGATAGAACCTACGACCTCCCTCATGGTATGCTCGGCCAGGGATAGAATCTACGACCTCCCTCATGGTATGACTCGGCCGGGGATAGAATCTACCTCCCTCATGGTATGCTCGGCCGGGGATAGAATCTACGACCTCCCTCATGGTATGACTCGGCTGGGGATAGAACCTACGACCTCCCTCAAGGTATGACTCGGCTCGGGATAGAACCTACGACCTCCCTCATGGTATGACTCGGCTGGGGATAGAACCTACGACCTCCCTCATGGTATGCTCGGCCGGGGATAGAATCTACGACCTCCCTCATGGTATGACTCGGCCGGGGATAGCACCTACGACCTCCCTCATGGTATGACTCAGCCGGGGATAGAACTGGGTATCAACAGCCTGTCATTTTCTTATAAGTAGAGCACTTCAAGGTCATTGACCCCTTGTTTGTATACGCTGTGTTTTTATACATTTATTTCTGTATATTTCATATTTCTGTATACGACTGGATCTGTTTGTGATTTTTAACAACCATACCATACTTTTTATTATTTTCTCCCACAGTGTGTGTTTGATATAGATCCAGAACAAGGTCTCATCCTAACGGAGGTGGCAGACGGCATATCTGTCGAGAACATCATTGGTAACACGGGCTGTGAATTTAAGGTAATATGACAGACTTGAACATTCCGTGCTATATATCACATGTTAAGGTAAAGTATAGATGTTTGTATTGAGAGAAAGGTTATTATGGAATTATATAATTTTTTTAGTTATACTTTGAAGCTCACCTGAGCCAAAGATCATTCTTGTCAATCATCCGTGCGTACGGCCATCATTTGTTTAGAAATTAACTGTTAACTGATATATATATATATGACTCGGCCGGGTATATATATATTATCTTGGAAATGATCACTCAAAAAGAGAGTCGCAGTCTTGGAAATATTTTCAGTATTGAAGGAAATGTATTCGTCTAAACAAATCAGTGGCCGGGACAAAACATTTCATGTCGCTATGTGTTTCATTTCAGCTTGCAGATGAGATCAAACCAATGGGACAAAGTGAAGTATAGGGGCTGGAGAGTATGTGTAAAGTGTTAATAACTACAATCACTATGTGTGAGGAGCAAACATTAAGTGTGATCAACACCAAAATAGTGTTGTTCCTCACAATCAAGGACAAAGAGCAGATTTTTATATCATGATGTAACAAACAACAATATATGTGCTATTTATAGACATATGCGTGGCTGCAACATACAACAATATATCTTGTGATATGACAGATTGGGATGCAAAGCAAGAAAGCAGTTGTACTGGTGTAGCTGACAAGATATTGTCGATGTTATCGGGCATTTCGATGTTATCGGGCATTTCTGCGAGTTGTGTGACAACTGGATCATGTGACGTGGACCCACTGTGTCTGCTCTTAATCTGGCTTAAAAAACTGTGTGCAGACGACTCTTAACTGTAATACTTTGTATACAAGGGTTGTTTGAAAAGTTTTGAGACACCATTGATCAAACATACATTTGAAATCGCAGCGTCTTATTTGTTTTGAAAATGCAAATATACAATTATCTTAGTATACTGGCAACTTATGTAAAATTGTTAACAGAACGTAAATTATGATCACCTTAGTAACGCATGACTAAGGACTTCTTATTAGCATTTGCTAATTTGGTGTTGAAACATTATGAACCAACATATAACGCAAGACCGTACGTTGACCTCAGATTGCTTAAATTTGAACGGAATCACACAAAGCAATAAAAAAAAATTATATTGTATTGGTATATCTCTTCAAAACACATGAAAAATCTGAAAAATTATGTTAGACGCAAAACAACACGATACGTTATTATTAGTTTCTGTGTTATTGTTTGGAAAACTCGGACAATATGGAAGGGATCTCTATATTAAATCGTGTTGCTCTCATTCCAATCCATTTATTATTGTGTTTGACATTTGTGTAGTACGTTATTTTTGAAATAAAATATGTTTTAACCAAGGCTGGGAAAAATTAAATTACATCTCTTACCTTAGTTTATAGACAACACAAAGAGGGCTGGCGTGGCGCAGTCGGTAGCGCGGCGGATTTGTAACCGGAGGCCCCGGGTTCAATCCTCCGTGGTGCCACTGAGTTCCGTCGGTGTGTTCTTGGGCAAGACACTTTCCCTTAGCCTCGTCCGTCGGATGGGGACGTAAACTGGGCGGTCCCGTGTATCGGTCTATCCTCCGAGCACGTAAAAGAACCATAGGAATCTATTCGATAATAAGAGTAGAGCAGGTTCCCGGAATCCTATGTATCCTTCCCCTCTCTCTGGGGCGGCTCTAAATAATCTATACTGTGTTGATGAGCCGTTAAACAACATTCAATTCAATTCATAGACAACACAAATGATCTCAGGGACAATTCTTAATAAAAGCATGGGAATACTTGACATTAATTTGACATTAATACGAGACAAACTTAAAAGTTGTCTTGCTAATTAAACACATAATCAAAGTTTATAGTATCATACTTGAACATGATTGGTTGTCTGGAGTGTGTAATAGATGTATTCAGAAGAGTCTATGGTGTGATACTTTGAAAATTAATAAATTAAGGGACGTTTTAAGGTTAAAAGGGCACTACCAGTTCAGTGTTATGTTGACTAAAGTTGTGCCATAATGTTGGACTGCCTCACCTCTAGTGACATGTTTCATTTAAAAGTCAATAACAATACATATTGCTAATGTACGGTAATTGTAATTTTTCTATATTTATATTCTAATAATGACAAGTTTGTTTATTTCTGCCAGTGTGTTTTATAATGCTGAACATTGTCTGAAAACTTTCCGAACAGCCCTCGTATATACATATAGTTCTATATTCTTAACATCTTTAATATAAAAGACCCAGTGTCAGTTTCATGTAGTTTATTTACAAAGAAATAGATAAACAGAAGACTCTTAATTACCCAAATCAACTCCACTGTCTGGATTATACTATATACAGTAAGGGAGATAATCTGGACAGCGTTAGCCGAGTGTGGTCAGTATTAAATGTTTATGTATTCACTTTATGAGACATGTAAAATGTTTCAATGTTTTTTGTGTGTGTTTTTTTTTCAAAAAGGATTTGCATGTAGACTTGCACAAGATGTGAGACATGCGTATATATTGCATTTATTTACCAGATTATCTCTTAATAAACACCTGGGCATTTATTACAATTATGGCTTTTTCTGAAGTTGTTGGTGGGTGATTATTTGTGTCTATAGTTTTATGAAAAATGAACAGTTTTAGTTTATTTCAGAACACTGTTATAGACGATAATCTGGTTACAGTGTCTGCAAATATGAATAGTTTTATTTTCGATATGATACATGTTTATTCAAGACTTTACTCTATATGCAAGTTAGGTTGTTCATATTTCTATTGATTAGAAATTCAAAAGAAATCTTGGCTGAAACAGGGACCACAAACCTGGGCTCCAAACTAGTGCCCCAAACAAAAATGCCCCCCAAACAAACAAGGACCCCAAACAAGGGCCCAAACCAGGACCTTAAACAATGGCTCTGAACATATTTATAAAATATTCTGTATCGGCTACAATACCATTGTTAAGGAGAGTACCGCCATTGTTTCGCCAAGGATTCCACATACATGTATTTATTCAATTTGACATCGCCTTGATAAATAGTAGTAAACTAGGAAAACTCATAGTTTGTATAAACCAGGGTGTATGTGTATAAGAATGTGTAATTACATAAACTCATTATTGAAAGATGTTGAATATTTATGAGTGATAAACTAATGTTTTATATTTCTTGACTTTGTTTTTTATATATTATTACCACTTATCAACCGTGATGCAGAAAGAACAGTATCAATAGAGTCTTGTTCGCATGATATTGGCCCCTAAATTTGTCGGTCTGTTTCAGTAATGTGGTACAAGTTTTATTTATGTAGAATTCCACCAAAAAGGGTTTCAAGTCCATTTATTCCACCAAAAAGGGCATCAAGTTCATTTATTCCACCAAAAAGGGTAGTTCATTTATTCCACCAACAAGGGTGTCAAGTTCATTTATTCCACCAAAAAGGGAATCATTTATTCCACCAATAAGGGTGTCAAGTTCATCTTTTCCACCAAAAAGGAATCATTTCTTCCACCAAAAAGGGGGGGTCAAGTTCATTTATTCCACCAAAAAGGGTAGTTCATTTATAACACCAAAAAGAGTGTCAAGTTCATTAATTCCGCCAAAAAGGGAATCATTTATTCCACCACAAAGGGTGTCGAGTTCATTTATTCCACCAAAAAGTGAATCATTTATTCCCCCAAAAAGGGTTTCAAGTCCATTTATTCCACCAAAAAGGGGTGTCAAGTTCATTTATTCCACCAAAAAGGGTAGTTCATTTATTCCACCAACAAGGGTGTCAAGTTCATTTATTCCGTCAAAAGGGAATCATTTCTTCCACCAAAAGCGTGTCAAGTTCATTTATTCCACCAAAAAGGGTGTCGAGTTAATTTATTCCACCAAAAAGGGTAGTTCATTTATTCCACCAACAAGGGTGTCGAGTTCATTTATTCCGCCAAAAAGAGAATAATTTATTCCACCAAAAAGAGTGTCAAGTTCATTTCTTCCACCAAAAAGGGAATCATTTCTTCCTCCAAAAAGGGTGTCGAGTTCATTTCTTCCACCAAAAAGGGTGTCAAATTCATTTTGTTTTGTGGGTAATACTTATTATATTTGTTCAAAATCATGACCCCCCTGTGTTGCGAGGTGCTCCGTGAAAGGTGGCAGAAAAGAAGGAACATACGGCTCCAACCCAATTGAGTGTTTACAACAGAAATTTCAGCAACAGTGCCAGTAAAAGGTTCTAGGCCCAGTATGCATTATTTTTCAGTGATAAGGTGTATGTGTCTGAAATTACATTATGACTTTTTTTTGTTCAGCTACAAGTGTATAAAATCAGTCGGGCTTTTAGCTTATGCCATGGTTTGTTTCCATTGTCTAAACTTTTTGATGACAAACACTCTAGAACCTTCATTTTGCATCTGATCTTTAACAAACTTAGCCAGAGACATTGTCGGTGAAAGCAGGTAAACGGTTCGACTGTTAGGACCCTTGATGTAACCAAAAACAAATATTTATTTTGCCTTGTCATCTCTCTAGTACTTTCATTTTCGATCTGAACTTTATCAAACTTGGTCAATATCAATGAAAGCTCAGGCAAATTCAGATTGGATAATAAACAGTTTTGGCCTTGTATTAATGAAAAATTCTATGTTTTGCCTTGTCAACACTAGCACCTTCAGTTTGCATCCGATCTTTACCCAACTTGGCCAGTCTTAATATCAATGAAAGCACAAATAAGTTAAACAAGAGGTCAATGACCTTGAAGCTCTACTGATTGATTTTGATTTCAGGAAGTAGTCGCTACAAACTTGTTTTTAGCTCTACTGGCCAACGGCCAGCAGAGCTTATGGGATGGTGTGTTGTCCGTCGTCCGTCGTCCGTCTGTCTGTCGTCTGTCTGTCTGTCGTCTGTCGTCCGTTAACTTTTCTTCAAACGACTTCTCCTCAGAAACCGCTTGGCTAATTTTGACCAAACTTCACCTGGATGATCCTTAGATGAATGCTTTTTAGATTTGTTAAAATTAGGTCAGCGCTACATCCAAGATGGCTGCCATTACCATATATGGTCGAAACCTTAAAAAATCTTCTTCTCCAGAACCGCTGGACAGATTTCAACAGTTTTTCTTTTAAAATGATCGCCAACGCCCAGACTATCAAGTTTGTTCAAATAAAGTCCCTGGGGTCAAAAATGGCCGTGCCCCGGGGGTCCAAAGTTTGTATATTGAGGTTTTGCATGTTTTTCATATAGACATATAGGAAAAAACTTTAAAAAATCTTCTTCTCTGAAACCACAAAGCACATATCTCTCATGTATTACATGTAGCATCAGCTTATGGTCCTCTACTATGTTTGTTCAAATGGTGACCCTGGGGTCAAATTTGTCCCCGCCCCGGGGGTCACAGTTTTACATAGACTTATATAGGATTTTTTTCTAAAAAATCTTCTTCTCGGAAACTACAACAGCCAGAGATTTGATACTTTGCATTTACTATAAGCTTATGGTCCTTTACCAAGTTTGTTCAAATGGTGACCCTCGGGTCACATTTGGCCCCGCCCCAAGGGTCACATGTTTTACATAGACATGTATAGGGAAAAACTTAAAAAATCTTCTTCTCTGAAACTGCAAGAGCCAGAGGTTTAATATTTTGCATTTGCTATAAGCTTGTGGTCCTCTACCAAGTTTGTTCACATTGTGACCCAGGGGTCACATTTGGCCCCACCCCGGGGGTCACAGTTTTACATAGGCTTGTTTAGGGGAAAACTGAAAAAAATCTTCTTCTCTGGAACCACATGGCACAGAGCTCTCATGTATTATATGTAGCATCAGCTTATGGTCCTCTACTAAGTTTGTTCAAATGGTCACCCTGGGGTCAAATTTGTCCCCGCCCCGAGGGTCACAGTTTTACATAGACTTATATTGGATTTTTTTCTTAAAAATCTTCTTTTCGGAATCTACAAGAGCCAGAGGTTTGATATTTTACATTTATTATAAGCTTATGGTCCTTTACCAAGTTTGTTCAAATGGTGACCCTGGGGTCACATTTGGCCCCGCCCCAAGGGTCACATGTTTTACATAGACATGTATAGGGAAAAACTTAAAAAATCTTCTTCTCCGAAACTGCAAGAGCCTGAGGTTTAATATTTTGCATTTACTATAAGCTTATGGTCCTTTACCAATTTTGTTCAAATTGCGACCCTTGGGTCACATCTGGCCCCGCCCCGGGGGTCACAGTTTTACATAAATGCTTGTATAGGGAAAAACTGAACAAAATCTTCTTCTCTGGAACTGCAAGAGCCAGAGGTTTAATATTTTGCATTTGCTATAAGCTTATGGTCCTTTACCAAGTTTGTTCAAATGGTGACACTCGGGTCACATTTGACCCTGCCCCAAGGGTCACATGTTTTACATAGACATGTATAGGAAAAAACTTAAAAAACCTTCTTCTCTGAAACTGCAAGAGCCAGAGGTTTAATACTTTGCATTTGCTATAAGCTTATGGTCTTTTAACCAATTTGTTCAAATGGTAACACAGTTTTACTTAGGCTTGTAAAGGCAAAAACTGAAAAAAATCTTCTTCTCTGGAACCACATGGCACAGAGCTCTCATGTATTACATGTAGCATCAGCTTATGGTCCTCTACCAAGTTTGTTCAAATGGTGACCCTGGTGTCAAATTTGGACGCGCCCCGGGGTTAACAGTTTTTAGCTCTACTGGCCAAGGGCCAGCAGAGCTTACGGGATGCTGTGTTGTCCGTCGTCCGTCGTCTGTCGTCTGTCTGTCGTCCGTTAACTTTTCTTCAAACGACTTCTCAGAAACCGCTTGGCTAATTTTGTCCAAACTTCACTTGGATGATCCTTAGATGAATGCTTTTTAGATTTGTTAAAATTAGGTCAACGCTACATCCAAGATGGCTGCCATTACCATATATGGTCGAAACCTTAAAAAATCTTCTTCTCCAGAACCGCTTGACAGATTTCAATAGTTTTTCTTTTAAAATGATCGCCAACGCCTAGACTATCAAGTTTGTTCAAATAAAGTCCCCGGGGTCAAAAATGGCCGTGCCCCGGGGGTCCAAAATTTGTATATTGAGGTTTTGCATGTTTTTCATATAGACATATAGGAAAAAACTTTAAAAAATCTTCTTCTCTGAAACCACAAGGCACAGAGCTCTCATGCATTACATGTAGCATCAGCTTATGGTCCTCTACTAAGTTTGTTCAAATGGTGACCCTGGGGTCAAATTTGTCCCCGCCCCGGGGGTCACAGTTTTACATAGACTTATATAGTTGTTTTTTTTAAAAATCTTCTTCTCGGAAACTACAAGAGCCAGAAGTTTGATATTTTGCATTTACTATAAGCTTATGGTCCTTTACCAAGTTTGTTCAAATGGTGACCCTCGGGTCACTTTTGGCCCCGCCTCAAGGGTCACATGTTTTACATAGACATGTATAGGGAAAAACTTAAAAAATCTTCTTCTCTGAAACTGCAAGAGCCAGAGGTTTAATATTTTGCATTTGCTATAAGCTTGTGGCCCTCTATCAAGTTTGTTCAAATGGTGACCCAGGGGTCACATTTGGCCCCACCCCGGGGGTCACAGTTTTACATAGGCTTGTATAGGGAAAAACTGAAAAAATTCTTCTTCTCTGGAACCACATGGCACAGAGCTCTCATGAAATACATGTAGCATCAGCTTATGGTCCTCTACTAAGTTTGTTCAAATGGTGACCCGGGGGTCAAATTTGTCCCCGCCCCGAGGGTCACAGTTTTACATAGACTTATATAGGATTTTTTTTTTAAATCTTCTTCTCGCCAACTACAAGAGTCAGAGGTTTGATATGTTACATTTATTATAAGCTTATGGTCCTTTACCAAGTTTGTTCAAATAGTGACCCTGGGGTCACATTTGGTCCCGCCCCAAGGGTCACATGTTTTACATAGACATGTATAGGGAAAAACTTAAAAAATCTTCTTCTCTGAAACTGCAAGAGCCAGAGGTTTAATATTTTGCTGTTGCTATAAGCTTATGGTCCTTTACCTATTTTGTTCAAATGGGGACCCTGGGGTCACATCTGGCCCCGCCCCGGGGAATCACAGTTTTACATAAATGCTTGTATAGGGAAAAACTGAAGAAAAAAAATCTTCTCTGGAACTGCAAGAGCCAGAGGTTTAATATTTTGCATTTGCTAAAAGCTTATGGTCCTTTACCAAGTTTGTTCAAATGGTGACTCTGGGGTCACATTTGGCCCCGCCCCAAGGGTCACATGTTTTACATAGACATGTATAGGGAAAAACTTAAAAAATCTTCTTCTCTGAAACTGCAAGAGCCAGAGGTTTAATATTTTGCTGTTGCTATAAGCTTATGGTCCTTTACCAATTTTTAGCTCTACTGGCCAAGGGCCAGCAGAGCTTATGGGATGGTGTGTTGTCCGTCTTCCGTCGTCCGTCCGTCGTCCGTCGTCCGTCCGTCCGTCCGTTAACTTTTCTTCAAACGACTTTTCCTCAGAAATCGCTTGGCTAATTTTGACCAAACTTCACATGGATGATCCTTAGATGAATGCTTTTTAGATTTGTTAAAATTAGGTCAGCGCTACATCCAAGATGGCTGCCATTACCATATATGGTCGAAACCTTAAAAAATCTTCTTCTCCAGAACCGCTGGACAGATTTCAACAGTTTTTCTTTTAAAATGATCGCCAACGCCTAGACTATCAACATTGTTCAAATAAAGTCCCTGGGGTCAAAAATGGCCGTGCCCCTGGGGTCCAAAGTTTGTATATTGAGGTTTTGCATGTTTTTCATATAGACATATAGGAAAAAACTTTAAAAAATCTTCTTCTCTGAAACCACAAGGCACAGAGCTCTCATGTATTACATGTAGCATCAGCCTATGGTCCTCTACTAAGTTTGTTCAAATGTTGACCCTGGGGTCAAATTTGTCCCCGCCCCGGGGGTCACAGTTTTACATAGACATATAGGATTTTTTTAAAAAAAATTCTTCTTCTCTGAAACTACAACAGCCAGAGGTTTGATATTTTGCATTTACTATAAGCTTATGGTCCTTTACCAAGTTTGTTCAAATGGTGACCCTCGGGTCACATTTGGCCCCGCCTCAAGGGTCACATGTTTTACATAGACATGTATAGGGAAAAACTTAAAAAATCTTCTTCTCTGAAACTGCAAGAGCCAGAGGTTTAATATTTTGCATTTGCTATAAGCTTGTGGTCCTCTAACAAGTTTGTTCAAATGGTGACCCAGGGGTCACATTTGGCCCCACCCCGGGGGTCACAGTTTTACATAGGCTTGTATAGGGAAAACTGAAAAAAATCTTCTTCTCTGGAACCACATAGCACAGAGCTCTCATTTATTACATGTAGCATCAGCTTAAGGTCCTCTACTAAGTTTGTTCAAATGATGACCCTAGGGTCAAATTTGTCCCTGCCCCGAGGGTCACAGTTTTTCATAGACTTATATAGGATTTTTTTTTAAAAATCTTCTTCTCGGAAACTACAAGAGCCAGAGGTTTGATATTTTACATTTATTATAAGCTTATGGTCCTTTACCAAGTTTGTTCAAATGGTGACCCTGGGGTCACATTTGGCCCCACCCCGGGGGTCACAGTTTTACATAGGCTTGTATAGGGAAAACTGAAAAAAAATCTTCTTCTCTGGAACCACATGGCACAGAGCTCTCATTTATTACATGTAGCATCAGCTTAAGGTCCTCTACTAAGTTTGTTCAAATGATGACCCTAGGGTCAAATTTGTCCCTGCCCCGAGGGTCACAGTTTTTCATAGACTTATATAGGATTTTTTTTTTAAAAATCTTCTTCTCGGAAACTACAAGAGCCAGAGGTTTGATATTTTACATTTATTATAAGCTTATGGTCCTTTACCAAGTTTGTTCAAATGGTGACCCTGGGGTCACATTTGGCCCCGCCCCAAGGGTCACATGTTTTACATAGACATGTATAGGGAAAAACTGAAAAAATCTTCATCTCTGAAACTGCAAGAGCCAGAGGTTTAATATTTTGCTGTTGCTATAAGCTTATGGTCCTTTACCAATTTTGTTCAAATGGTGACCCTGGGGTCACATCTGGCCCCGGCCCGGGCGTCACAGTTTTACATAAATGCTTGTATAGGGAAAAACTGAAAAAAATCTTCTTCTCTGGAACTGCAAGAGCCAGAGGTTTAATATTTTGCACTTGCTATAAGCTTATGGTCCTTTACCAACTTTGTTCAAATTGTGACCCTTGGGTCACATTTGACCCCGCCCCAAGGGTCACATGTTTTACATAGACATGTATAGGAAAAACTTAAAAAATCTTCTTCTCTGAAACTGCAGGAGCCAGAGGTTTAATATTTTGCATTTGCTATAAGCTTATGGTCTTCTACCAAGTTTGTTCAAATGGTGACCCATTGGTCACATTTGGCCCCACCCTGGGGGTCACAGTTTTACTTAGGCTTGTATAGGCAAAAACTGAAAAAAATCTTCTTCTCTGGAACCACATGGCACAGAGCTCTCATGTATTACATGTAGCATCAGCTTATGGTCCTCTACCAAGTTTGTTCAAATGGTGCCCCTGGTGTCAAATTTGGACGCGCCCCGGGGGTAACAGTTTTTTAATATCTTTTTAATTTTTATTTTTTTTTCAATTTCATTTTTTTAATTTTTAATATTTTTTTTTAATTGTTTCAATTTTTTTTTTTTTTTTTTATATTTTTTTTTTTTTTTTTTTTTTCCTTTTTTTTTTTTTTTTTTTTTTATTGATTGATTTGAATTATTGTTTTTTTTTTAAAAAAATTTCATTATCTTTTTAATTACTTGACACTTACTTTAAAATTTCTTGTCCGCGCTACTCATCCTAAATGCCTTGTTGAATTTCGACGAAACTTGGCAGGAAGCATCGGTAAGATGTCTAGTTGTGCATTTCACGCTTTTGTTCCAGTTTGCTGATTTTTGACGGGAGTTATGGCCCTTTGACATTTTTATTTTAAATTTCTTGTAGGCGCTACTCCTCTTAAATGGCTTGTTGGATTTCTACAAAATTTGGCAGGAAGCCTCAGTATGATGTCTAGTTGTGCAAAGCGCGGTATATCAATGAAATCTTGGACAATTTTGAAAACCAGCTAGATCTTGTTAGTAATAACAGAGTTATGGCCCTTGATTTGTTGAAAAATGCTATATTGTATTTTCCTTTGTTAAATCTATAGGAGAAGAGAGCTATATCTATCTAAATCTATAAGAGCTGTTTTAGCCAGTAGAGCGTCCACAGGCCCTCTTGGGCCTCTTGTTTGAAAATTATTTTTTAGCTGTGGCGGCCATCTTGAATTTCCGGCCGACCTGAAATTTTGCTAGGATCAATGAGACATCAAGAGCAACATTCCTGTGAAGTTTCATTAAAATCCGTCCAGTAGTTTCAGAGGAGTAGTCGCTACAAGTTTTCATTATATAACTCTATGTAAACAAAAATGGCCACTGCAGCCAGGTTTAACGTCGAATCAAAACGATTTTCGACAAGGACCAACATCATGTCATGCTGATTATTTTAGAAAAAGTCCCATATCAATATCTCTTATAGTTTTCAAGAAGTAGTCGCTACAAACTTATTTATTTTAAATCTATTTTTAGCTGTGGCGGCCATCTTGAATTTCTGGCAAGCCTGAAATTTTTCTAGGATTAACTAGACATCAAGAGCAACATTCCTGCGAAGTTTCATGAACATCCGTCAAGTAGTTTCAGAGGAGTAGTCTCTACAAGTTTTTACTATATAACTCTTTGTAACCAAAGATGGCCACTGGCAGCCATGTTTAACGTCGAATCAAAATAATGTTCGACTTGGATCAACATCATGTCATGCTGATCATTTTAGAAAAAGTCCCATATCAATATCACTTATAGTTTTCAAGAAGTAGTCTCAAACTTATTTTTTTTAAATCTATTTTTAGCTGTGGCGGCCATCTTGAATTTCTGGCCTATCTGAAATTTTGCTAGGATCAATTACACATCAAGAGCAACATTCCTGTGAAGTTTCATGACAATCCGCCAAGTAGTTTCAGAGAAGTAGTCGCTACAAGTTTTTACTATATAACTCTATGTAAACAAAGATGGCCACTGGCAGCCATGTTTAACGTCGAATCAAAACAATTTTTGAGAAGGACCAACATCATGTCATACTGATCATTTTAGAAAATGTCCCATATCAATATCACTTATAGTTTTCAAGAAGTAGTCGCTACAAACTTGTATTTTAAAACTCTATTTTTAGCTTTGGCGGCCATCTTGGATTTCACATCAACATGAATTTTTGCTAGGATCAACTAGACTTCATGGGCAACATTTCTGTTAAGTTTCATGAATATCCAGCCAGTAGTTTCAGAGAAGTAGTCGCTACAAATAAAAGTTTACGGACAGACAGACGGACGCCGCACCACGGCATAAGCTCTGCTGATCTCTGATCAGAAGAGCTAAAAACCACCTATATCAGAAAATAAACTTCAGAATAACTGTTATGGTCCTTGATGTAACGAAAAAAATAAAATTGCCTTAACACTCTAGAATTTTTGTTTTGGATCTGATCTTTATCAAATTTGCTCTTAATATCAATGAAAGCTAAGGCCAGTTTAGATCGGATAATAAACACAGTTATGGCCCTTGATTAATGAAAATCAATCTTTACCAAACTAGTCGAGATTCTTAATATCGATGCAGGCATGGAAAAGTTTGAAAATCGCCAGTATCAGAAAATAAGTTCAGATCAGAAAATAAACACTGTTAGGGCCCTTGATTCGATCAAAAATGCTATATTTCACCTGTTCAACACTATAGCACCTTCATTGTGCATTCAGCTTTACTAAACTTGGTCAGAGTCTTAATATCAATGAAAGCACGAACAGAGTTCAGGCAAGTTCGAAAACCACCAATATGTGATAAGAAACAGAGTTATGGCCCATGATTTAGAGGGAAATGCTATATTTTGCCTCGTCAACCCCCTAAACATGTTCATTTTGTATCAGATCTTTGCCAAACTTAAGTCTTAATATCACTGAAAGTTTGGACCGCCAATATCTTATAATAAACATCAGAATTACAGCCCGTGATTAAACGAAAAAAATGCTGATTTGACCTTGTCAACATTTTAGCACCCTTATTTTGCATCCACTGTTTAACAAAGTTAGTCAAAATGTTATTATTCATTTTGCACAATTCAATTCAATTCATTTTGCATTCGATCTTGAACAGTCAAAATGTTATTATTCATTTTTGCACAATTCGATTCAATTCATTTTGCATCCAATCATTTTGCATCCAATCTTGATCAGTCAAGATGTTATTACCGTATTGTTTCTAATTAGCGCCCCCGGGGGCGTACATTTTCTGAAAATAGGGCGCTTATTAGAATGCTAAAAATAAGCATAATAAATTATTGTTCTTGTTGTGTTACTGAAATATGGAATTAAATTCATAAGTGTGTGTATATTGTTTCTTGGATTTTAACCACTTTTCTTGGATATTAACCACTTTTACACCTCGAGTTAAGATTATTTTTTTTTAAAGTTAGGGGGCACTAATTAGAGGGAGAGCGCTAATTAGGAACAATACAGTATTTTTCATCTTATTTATTCACGAAAGCT
Organism: Cyrtodaria siliqua; assembly: GCA_037043455.1. Taxonomy (NCBI): domain Eukaryota; kingdom Metazoa; phylum Mollusca; class Bivalvia; order Adapedonta; family Hiatellidae; genus Cyrtodaria; species Cyrtodaria siliqua. The sequence goes on from JAWPHD010008426.1 coordinate 94,582, forward strand.
CATTCATGTTTAAAATCATTTATTTTTCAAAGTAAACACCAGAGTTTAATTACATCAATCTTGTTCTATGGAAGTTCCCATTACGTGGTCCGAGTGACAACTTTTATACACCATCCAACCCCTTCTCCAAGAAACGAAAACGGGGTTGGCTGGGGTATGAAATAAAACCTTAATTTCGGCTTTGAAAGTTTGCATATTGTAAAATTAAAACATTTAATAGGTAAGTTTAAACAGGTTATCGCATTTTTGTCCTTAATAAATGTTTTAAACATGTTTTATTCTTGAACTGTCCGTTAAAAAATCCTGCTAATATAAGCTTTCCCATCGCTTAATAAAATTAAGGCGGGACCACGTAATGCATTTCTCACACAATTATATCTAAGACTAACAGAGGGATAGAAGCTGTAAAATTGTGTTGGTAAATTACAACTTGGAACAAATAAATACAGGCATAAAACAGATATTTATTTAAATATATTTCAATCTGAAAAAAAGGAAAATTCAAAACTATTTGATACAAATAAAGTGAAGACATGGGTATCAGCATTGGAAAACCATTAAATTCCTCGATAGTCTGTACATAAAATAAGTAATACATCAAACCTGAGTATCATGTCTACAGATGATACCCCCAGTATAAACAAAATATATACACTACTCAATTTTATAATCGGTCACTTTTCAAAGAATTATGTATTTTTTATTATTTCATATTTTCATTTGAAATTTTAACTGGTATCATTTAAAAAATATCGCTAGCGATTTATAAAACTTAATCTGCCTTGATTGGACTAAAACCTTTTGATAAACTTAATAAAATATTGGGGCGATTTCCAGTTTTTAGTATTCGTGTTATTTTCAAAAAACCTGGGTGACCGATTATAAAAGTTGAGTAGTGTATAGTTTCGAAACATATGTTCAAAGTTACAACCACTTTGTTTCCCAGATGCAAAAGTGCACTATAGTGCACCATTATAATGACAAACAAGAATGCTGTCGACTACACATGTAGACTATAAAGACATAATTTCAGTGACATGCTGCACTTTATGTCCATGGATTTCCAGCTGTGGAACTACGATTTCTTTTGAATGCACTTTATTATTGTTCAATATTGATTTTAAATCAAACCATTGCTGTGTGACCTAAATGTCAGAATATGTGCCATGGCAACAAATGCTTACTTGGTGTGATCTGCATGTCAGAATATGTGTGGCATGGTAACAGTTGCTTACTTTGCGTGACCTGGATGTCGGAATGTGCGTGCCATGGCAACAGTTGCTTACTTTGCGTGACCTGGATGTCCAAACGTGTGCCATGGCAACAGTTGCTTACTTTGCGTGACCTGGGTGTTGGAATATGTGTGCCATGGCAATAGTTGCTTACTTGGTATGACCTGCATGTCAGAATGCATGTGTCATGGTAACAGTTGCTTACTTGGTGTGACATGCATGTAAGAACCCGTTTGCCATGGCAACAGTTGCTCACTTGGTGTGACCTGCATGTCAGAATGTGTGTGCCATGGCAATAGTTGTTTACTTGGTGTTACCTGCATGTCGCAATGCTTGTGGCATGGCAACAGTTGCTTACTTAGTGTGACCTGCATGTCAGAACCAGTCCTGTTTACCATGGCAACAGTTGCTTACTTGGTGTTACCTGCTTGTGGCATGGCAACATATGCTTACTTAGTGTGACCTGTATGTCAGAAAGTGTGCGCCATGGCAACAGTTGCTTACTTAGTGTGACCTGCATGTCAGAACGTGTGTGCCATGGCAACAGTTGCTTTACTTGGTTTGACCTTAGAATGTGTTAAAATACTGCAATAGATGGAAGCTAAACAAATAATACAATTAGGTGATTACATGCATGTAAACCTTAAGCAAGAACAGTTTTGAAATACAATGTTAATGAAGAAATCTATAAACAAAGCCAATAACTTGATCATAACAGTATTGTACAAGACCTCGGTCTGAGAGTGTCTCGCCCACCGCGTGCATATGAAATATTTTATTAAATTTGTGTTTAAATTATGTCCACCGAAGACAACACTTCAAATGACCAAGTATCAAACAAATAAAAATGAGGTAATCATAAGCATTTACGTTACTGAGGTTAAGTGGGTGGTTTAACCAGGGTGTAGTTTTGGGAAAATAATGCAAAATATGACCTTGACCTTGGTATTTTTTGTCGTTCAGTGATGTCCACCAATGCCAACAATACATATGACCAAGTATCAAAGACATAAAGTGATCACATAAAGTTAACTGAGGTTAAGTTACCTAACCAAGGTTAAGTTAGATAAGGTTAAGTTTGGGGAAAATAACACACAATATGACCTTGACCTTGGTATTTTGTGTCGTCCAGCGATGTCCAAATATGTCAACAATAAATATGACCAAGTATCAAAGACATTAAGTGAGACAATCACATAAAGTTAACTGAGGTTAAGTTACCTAACCAAGGTTAAGTTTGGGGAAAATAACGCAAAATATGACGTTGACTTTGGTAATTTTTGTCGTTCAGTGATGTCCACCAATGCCAACAATACATATAACCAAGTATCAAACAAAGAAATTAAAGTTTTTCGAAAAAGTTAACTTACCTAACAAAACTGGGCCCTGTTGTTCAAAGATCGGTTAAATTAACTGAGTGTTAAGTCAAAATGTCAAATCTCTCTGAATTTCGGATAAATGAATATTTCTACCAGAAATTGAGTATGTGAAAGCATTATGTTAAGAAGAAATGCTAATTAAATTTTTTTAGTAATACAAAACATATTTTTATGAGAAAATGTACTTTGAAAGTTTACACTAACCATGGATTAAGCTAATCGATCTTTGAACAACTGGGCCCTGGATGTTTAGGGTAAATAATGCAAAACATGACCTTGACTTTGGTATTTTTTGTCTTTCAGCGATGTCCACCAATGCTAACAATACATATGACCAAGTATCAAAGACATAAAGTGAGATAATCACATAATGTTAACTGAAGTTAAGTTACTTAACCAAGGTTAAGTATGGTGAAAAATATGACGTTGACCTTGGTAGTTTTTGTCATTCAGTGATGTCCACCAATGCCAACAATACATATGACCAAGTATCAAAGAAAATGAGGCAATCACATTCACATTGTTACCTAACCAAGGTTAAGTTACCTAACCAAGGATAAGTTTTGGGAAAATAATGCAAAATATGACCTTGACCTTGGTAATTTGGGCAATATATGATGTTCCTTGACCCAACAAAGCATCTGACAAAGTTTCAGAAAAATTCAAGCAGCGGTTGTTGAAATATAGTTGATTTAAAATGCAGCGGCCGCCGCCGGAAAAGTGACTGATATGTCTCGCTACCCACATTCGTGGGCGAGACAAAAATAAAGTAGACAAATTCAGTAAAAGACTTTTCACTGACCTAGTAATACGATCACACTACTTTTCACTGACCTAGCCTAGTAACAAGATAACAAATTGAAAATGAGTGTATTAATGTATATATTACACGTTCATGGCACATAAAACTTAAAATCTGAAATGTACTGGCTCTGTACCACATATCGTCATTTTATGTAGGTCTTTAATATATCTAAATCAAAAATAGTCATCTCAGAAATAAATTTGCCATTAGAGAAGCTTACCCCTTGTAAATAATATGTTTCCATTGTTTCTATTCTCGGTAACCTTTACTAAATATATATTGAATTCAGCCCGTTGTCTACACTGAATGTAGTAGTTATCGTCATCTTCAGTTTAATACCGAACAACCTGCTTTTGGGATGATGAAAACTTGTGTTACTATTAATTGAAATATATATATAACATTACATTTGAATACGAAAAAATATATTTGGAAAGAAATTTAATATGGTTCTCGACTTCAATTTTAATAATTTAAAGGGAAATAACTGTCTGCAAATTTAAATCAATTGATGTGTACTCGTTGTCTCCCTTGACAGAATTTAGCAGGTTTTTTGTCCTGTAAAATTTATTGAACGGTTTGACGTAAAATAAAATTTTATTCAATGGTTCGATGTAAAAGTTATTCAGTGGTTCGACGTAAAATAAAATGTATACAATGGTTTCACGTAAAAGGGTCAGATATTTCAAAAGGAAATCTCTCTATTTTGTTTTGCTTATAACAGTATTTAATAAGTAAACTGGTTGGTCTGAATGTTTGTTAACGTTTTTTTAAAATATTTTTTTCTTCTTCAATCATCTGACGATAGTGTTTAGTGATTTGTAAAGTGGGATTGAAAAATAATCACAACATTGAACTTTTTATTTATAATGACATATCTGGTGAATGACGATATCTGATACACAGCCAGTACATTATATGATTTTGGTCATAAAATATTGTATCAAATTTAAACTTGTTAAAATTGACTTTTACAGAAGTGTTCTAATGAAACAGAAACAAACAGAATACCTTTTGAATATAGAACTATTAATTAACTCTTTTGCCGCTAAATTTCAAATGTCGTCTGCTAAAATTCAAGCCATCCGGATATATTTTATATTTGAAGCGTTATGGAAAACATTCTTACTGATTCCAGAACAGTGTAAAAACTGATCAGCTTGCACATAGTGTGCATGCTGATCTGGGTCTACACTGGTTATAAAATCAATGTTTTCGTCTGTGGCAGCGAAATGGTTAAAAAATGGCTGATACTTGGGGTAAAATATCTACTCGGTTTGAACCATAATTCAGTAGGGGCTTATCAGCAAAAGCGTGCAGTTACTATACTCCTAGACATAGGAGAGATTGCAAAACATTAAAAAAGAATAGTCAATCTAACCTATATCAGACAGGATCCTATAGATCACTACTCCAAGCAACATTATTTAATGGAATTCTTGCATTATGTTTTAAATGTACATGTGTAGTTATGGCTTATGGCCAGTCAAATATTCGGTTGGCCATCTGAAAGAAGAGTTTATTTCTGGGTCTGTAGAACTGCTGTAGCTTGTCCACCAGTTTTGGATCCACTTCCGGGTGTTTTCTCCCTTTGTTTTCCTGAAGACAAGTACTCAGCGAACCATTTTTTAAGCAGTAAAATCCTTTTGTTTCATTGAAATAAAAATAATCCTTCGTAATCCGATGTTCGAGACCCAGGAATGTTTCAACCTTGTGCAGTTCTGTGTAAGGATCTGTAATAAACTTGTCTCCATCTACAATATGGATTTGACCCAATGGAAAGATTTCCAGCCAATGGCTGAAATAACGGTGATAAATAGAAGTCTGAATTGCCTTGTAATGAGTATTTATGCCACCTTCCTCGTTAAACACTTCTGTCTCGAACGGAATGATTGATTTATTTCGCTTGATCCTCGTCTCCTTTAACTGAGTATAATCTGAAATGAGCCGGATGACCGGATCACGAACAATGAGTAATAACCGCTCTGAACTGTTCATTCTGTACACACGCTCTGGAACCATGGGTTCGGTGAAATATGCCGGCGTCTTTTCAATAGTAATTTGATGGTTTAAGCTGTACGGCATTTGTTTTTTATAATATTCTAAACTAAGATTGTATTTTTCATCAATATTGAAGAAATGTAATTCTTGCGTAGCTGTCACTATGTCTGGGTGTAGGCTTAAATATCTGAGCAGCGCTCGTGTGCCAGCTTTGCGAACGCCGATTATAATGCATTGTGGGAGATGACGGCTTAATGTGTATGAAAAATGCCGATTATCATAAGCATATATATTTGACTGTACGTGAAATAAATTGCACAATCCTGGACAATTCCTGTCACAAAATTGGAAACATGAAAGTATTATTGAAACAACGCAGATACCAATTACGGATAAAAATCCATAAAGTTTAAACCGGATGCTTTTTGGAAACCGAAATTTCTGTAGATCAGGCTTCCACAGGTTGGAATACTTGACTGCAGACTTTGGAATGCCTCTGGTAGAAGACTGGTACTGATCTGGTTCTTGTAATCGCGCTCCCATCTCATCTATTGCACACAGTTCCTGTTATCTGAAATTATTTAATAATCTTTTGTTAATAACTTTTTGATGCTGCAAATGTGAAATATGTAATATGACAAAATATTACTTGAAGAAGCAATCATAAGCTGAGGTGATTAGGGGGAAATAGGTAAATTGCACGGATATGAAGACACAGGAAATTGCAGACCTCCAAGCTTTTTTTATAAGGACAACAATGGTGGCATAGAGGTAGAGCATTCACCTCACATGTCCGAATACTTTTTGGATAAGAATATCCAATGTTAACTCTTTGTTGCTGGTACAGCAGGTTTAAAAATATCAAGTAACTATAATGCAACACATTAAACACATTACAAGAAACGTGGAAATTTCACGACTAACCGTTTTTTTGTAAGGTTTCTGAGGTTTTGTTTCAAGATTTCTTTCCATATAACCTAACTTCACACCAAGTTTAACTTCAATAACTCACTCCTAACTGAAGTTATTGCCCCATTTTTTGCTATTTTTAGTAACAGTGACATGACCTTGACCCAGTGACCTCAAATGCAATCCCAAGCTTTCTTTCCATATAAGCTACATACACAGCAAATATCATTGCAATATCTCCTTCCTAACTAAAGTTATAGCCCATAAACCACCATTTTTTATTTTTAGTAACATTTAACAGTGTCCTTGACCTCAGTGACCTCAAATGAAATCCCAAGCTTCCTTTCCATATTAGATTATAACCTACACACCAAGTTTTGTTTCAATATCTCATTCCTAACTGAACTTATTGCCCAGACAACATTTTTTGTGTTGCCTGCGTAGCATGACAGAAACATCCATCATTGTTTCGTCCGTCACACTTTAACCTGCAGCCTAACCTTGGCCATATTTGACCTATGTTCATGAAACTTCACACACATCTTCATCTGAACCCAAGGAATGTTGTTACACATGTCTAAATAACTATGACTTAAATTTCCAAGTTATGCCCTCTTTCATAATAATGTAGCCTGCAGAAATAAGCACACGGCGGGTGACACAAGTGTTCCGTGGAACAGCCGTCTAGTTATTTACTTATAAAAATTCTACCCAGGAAAAATGGGGTGGTCTGCCTCTATCACAAAAAAAAATCAACTGTCATATATGGCTTAAACACACAAAGCTAAGCATACTTATTTATTGAATTCTTTTTAAAATTCTTTTTGATGCTTGTGCGTGCCCCTGACCAGTACATACTGTGCTAAAAATGACGTAAATACAAAGATTTCAAAATGTAACGTATTTTAGTTAGCACTGAAAATGTCTGTTTCACTGAGATATAACTTACAGTAGTTAGGTACGTTGTACTATATAAACTGAGTATGATAATTATGTCCAAAATGAATTTGGCAGAATCAAGCACCCCAATCATTAGGTTCAAGTGAAATTATTACAAAAACAAGAGTAATGAAGCAGGAAGGATATGGTTGGACATATAGATTGCTGTGTACACACCTTCATGGCGGCCTAACACCATTTAACTGCTTCATGATTTCCCAGAATTCTCATTCATTAAATTACTGGTTAATTTATGTTACTCCAAGGTACTCTTACACTAATTGTCTTACAAAATATTTCTCCATTTCTGGTGCTTTATGGTCCTTTGGCACAATAAACTCCACAAATAGAACATCAGAGAAAGAGTTATCACTAAACCGAGGTTTTGAAGCATGCCTAGATTAATAATCAACATTAATAATCAAACCCACATGAAGTAGTGTTCTATAAAATATGAAAAGATTAGAATTGATGTTTTAATGCAGTGAAACCTTGCAGCAAAGTGGCATTAAAGTCACATCCTGAAGCTAAAAGGGGGTACCTGGCTTGTTTTTTGGTATACCGGTATGCCCGGGGGAGGGTGTGGGAGGGGTCACCAGTCGGCTTCACTTTTTATTGCATTTTTTCGCATTTTTATTCCGACACCAAACTCTGAATTATAAGGGTCCAGTGGTAGAATGCCAAACTTCAGATTGAGAGGTTGTGGGTTCTATCCTCATCAATGAGTGTATAATAGCAGTTTTATCCAGTATGCGGTGTACATTTTAATGAGTGTATAATGGCAGTTTTATCCATTATGCGGTGTACATGTCAGTGAGTGTATAATAGCAATTTTATCCAATATGCAGTGTACATGTCAATGAGTATATAATGGCAGTTTTATCTAGTACGCTGAGTACACATCAATGAGTGTATAATAGCAGTTTTATCCAGTATGCCGTGTACATGTCAATGAGTGTATAATAGCAGTTTTATCCGGTATGCCCTGTACATGTCAGTGAGTGTATAATGGCACTTCTATTCAGTATGCGGTGTACATGTCAATGAGTGTATAATGACACTTTTATCCAGTATGCAGTGTACATGTCAATGAGTGTATAATGACACTTTTATTCAGTATGCGGTGTACATGTCAATGAGTGTATAATAGCAGTTTTATCTAGTACGCTGAGTACACGTCAATGAGTGTATAATAGCAATTTTATCCAGTATGCCCTGTACATGTCAGTGAGTGTATAATGGCACTTCTATTCAGTATGCGGTGTACATGTCAATGAGTGTATAATGACACTTCTATCCAGTATGCAGTGTACATGTCAATGAGTGTATAATGACACTTTTATTCAGTATGCGGTGTACATGTCAATGAGTGTATAATAGCAGTTTTATCGAGTATGCCGTTCACATGTCAATGAATGTATAGTATCACTTTTATCCAGTATGCGGTGTACATGTCAATGAGTGTATAATAGCAGTTTTATCCAGTATGCCGTGTAAATGTCAATGAGTGTATAATAGCAGTTTTATCCAGTATGCCGTGTACATGTCAATGAGTATATAATGGCAGTTTTATCTAGTATGCTGTGTACACATCAATGAGTGTATAATGGCAGTTTTATGCAGTATGCGGTGTACATGTCAATGAGTGTATAATAGCAGTTTTATCCAGTATGCCGTGCACATGTCAATGAGTATAATAGCAGTTTTATCTAGTATGCCGTGCACATGTCAGTGAGTGTATAATAGCAGTTTTATGCAGTATGCGGTGTACATGTCAATGAGTGTATAATAGCAGTTTTATCCAGTATGCTGTGCACATGTCAATGAGTATAATAGAAGTTTTATCTAGTATGCCGTGCACATGTCAGTGAGTGTATAATAGCAGTTTTATCTAGTATGCCGTGTACATAACAATGAGTGTATAATAGCAGTTTTATCTAGTATGCAGTGTACATGTCAATGAGTGTATAATAGCTGTTTTATCCAGTATGCCGTGTACATGTCAATGAGTGTATAATAGCAGTTTTATCCGGTATGCAGTGTACACATCAATGAGTGTATAATAGCAGTTTTATCCAGTATGCCGTGTACATGTCAGTGAGTGTATAATGGCAGTTTTATCCAGCATGCAGTGTACATGTCAATGAGTGTATAATAGCAGTTTTATCCAGTATGCCGTGTACATGTCAATGAGTGTATAATAGCAGTTCTATCCTGTATGACGTGTACATGTCAATGAGTATATAATGGCAGTTTTATCTAGTATGCTGTGTACACATCAATGAGTGTATAATAGCAGTTTTATCCAGTATGCCGTGTACATGTCAATGAGTATATAATGGCAGTTTTATCTAGTATGCTGTGTACACATCAATGAGTGTATAATAGCAGTTCTATCCAGTATGTGGTGTGCATGTCAACGAGTGTATAATAGCAGTTTTATCGAGTATACCATGTACATGTCATTGAATGTATAATGGCAGTTTTATCTAGTATGCTGTGTACACAACAATGAGTGTATAATAGCAGTTTTATCCAGTATGCAGTGTACACATCAGTGAGTGTAAAATAGCAGTTTTATCCAGCATGCAGTATACATGTCAGTGAGTGTATAATGGCAGTTTTATCCAGTATGCCATGTACGCGTCAATGAGTGTATAATAGCAGTTTTAGCCAGTATGCATTGTACATGTCAATGAGTGTATAATAGCAGTTTTATCCAGTATACAGTGTACACATCAGTGAGTGTATAATAGCAGTTTTATCCAGCATTCAGTGTACATGTCAGTGAGTGTATAATAGCAGTTTTATCCAGTATACAGTGTACACATCAGTGAGTGTATAATAGCAGTTTTATCCAGTATGCGGTGTACATGTCGATGAGTGTATAATAGCAGTTTTATCCAGTATGCCGTTTACACGTCAATGAGTGTATAATAGCGGTTTTATCCAGTATACAGTGTACTCATCAGTGAGTGTGTAATCCAGTATGCCGTGTACATGTCAGTGGGTGTATAATGGCAGTTTTATCCAGTATGCCGTGTACATGTCAATGAGTGTATAATAGCGGTTTTATCCAGTATGCCGTATACACATGAATGAGTGTACAATGGCAGTTGTATCTAGTATACAGTGTACATGTCAATGAGTGTATAATGGCAGTTTTATCCGGTATGACGTGTATATGTAAATGAGTGTATAATGGCAGTTTTATCCAGTATGCAGTGTTCACATCAATGAGTGTAAAATGGCAGTTTTATCCAGTATGCAGTGTTCACATCAATGAGTGTATAATGGCAGTTTTATCCAGTATGCCGTGTACACATGAATGAGTGTACAATAGCAGTTGTATCTAGTATACAGTGTACATGTCAATGAGTGTATAATGGCAGTTTTATCCGGTATGACGTGTACATGTAAATGAGTGTATAATGGCAGTTTTATCCAGTATGCAGTGTTCACATCAATGAGTGTATAATGGCAGTTTTATCCAGTATGCAGTGTACACAGCAATGAGTGTATAATGGCAGTTTTATCCAGTATGCCGTGTACAGGTCAATGAGTGTATAATAGCGGTTTTATCCAGTATGCCGTGTACACACGAATGAGTGTATAATAGCAGTTTTATCCGGTATGCAGTGTACACGTCAATGAGTGTATAATAGCAATTTTATCCAGTATGCCCTGTACATGTCAGTGGGTGTATAATGGCACTTCTATTCAGTATGCGGTGTACATGTCAATGAGTGTATAATGACACTTTTATCCAGTGTGCCGTGCACATGTCAATGAGTGTATAATAGCTGTTTTATCCAGTGTGCCGTGCACATGTCAATGAATGTATAATAGCTGTTTTATCCAGTATGCCGTGTACATGTCGATGAGTGTATAATAGCAGTTTTACCTAGTATGCTGTGTACACATCAATGAGTGTATAATAGCAGTTTTATGCAGTATGCGGTGTACATGTCAATGAGTGTATAATGGCAGTTTTATCCAGCATGCAGTGTACATGTCAATGAGTGTATAATAGCAGTTTTATCCAGTATGCCGTGTACATGTCAATGAGTGTATAATAGCAGTTCTATCCAGTATGCGGTGTGCATGTCAACGAGTGTATAATAGCAGTTTTATCGAGTATACCGTGTACATGTCATTGAGTGTATAATGGCAGTTTTATCTAGTATGCTGTGTACACAACGAGTGTATAATAGCAGTTTTATCCAGTATGCCGTGTACATGTCAATGAGTGTATAATAGCAGTTTTATCCTGTATGCCGTGTACATGTCAGTGAGTGTATAATGGCAGTTTTATCCAGTATGCGGTGTACATGTCGATGAGTGTATAATAGCAGTTTTACCTAGTATGCCGTGTACATGTCAGTGAGTGTATAATGGCAGTTTTATCCAGTATGCCGTGTACACGTCAATGAGTGTATAATGGCAGTTTTATCCAGTATGCAGTGTTCTCATCAATGAGTGTAAAATGGCAGTTTTATCCAGTATGCAGTGTTCACATCAATGAGTGTATAATGACAGTTTTATCCAGTATGCCGTGTACACATGAATGAGTGTACAATAGCAGTTGTATCTAGTATACAGTGTACATGTCAATGAGTGTATAATGGCAGTTTTATCCGGTATGACGTGTACATGTAAATGAGTGTATAATGGCAGTTTTATCCAGTATGCAGTGTTCACATCAATGAGTGTAAAATGGCAGTTTTATCCAGTATGCAGTGTTCACATCAATGAGTGTATAATGGCAGTTTTATCCAGTATGCAGTGTTCACATCAATGAGTGTATAATGGCAGTTTTATCCAGTATGCCGTGTACACATCAATGAGTGTACAATAGCAGTTGTATCTAGTATACAGTGTACATGTCAATGAGTGTATAATGGCAGTTTTATCCAGTATGCGGTGTTCACATCAATGAGTGTATAATGGCAGTTTTATCCAGTATGCAGTGTACACAGCAATGAGTGTATAATGGCAGTTTTATCCAGTATGCCGTGTACAGGTCAATGAGTGTATAAAAGCGGTTTTATCCAGTATGCCGTGTACACATGAATGAGTGTATAATGGTAGTTTTATCCAGTATACAGTGTATGTGTCAATGAGTGTATAATTACTGGTTCCCAGCGTTACATCGTATAGCGGGGAACCTATGTCTTAGATGTAACATGTTATAAATAGAAACTGGTTCAACCAGTTATACTCGGGTATTAATAGACGGGTATATAAGAACAAGGGCGTTGTTGAACATCAGTTCTATCGAGTATTTTCATCGAGACTGACGTTTACATTCAAATACAATGTTTTCCTATTAAATGAAAACTGCATTTCATAAACGTTTTGTCATAAAATATTTCTGTATGATGATATTTGCATGTTTGAACAAGGTCCATAGTTTCAATATTCCGAAGAATACAACTACTTAGTAGTCTGAGCGGTGCCACGGATTCTATGTTTCCTCGCAAAAGAGAAAAGAAGAAGGGGTTTATGCAGGCGGCTCGTATTCACTGGACGAATATATATGAACGTAACATGTTAAAATTTATGTTGTGAGACCAATATATATATAAATATTCGAAAAGACTATTTACATGAATAGTAGTGAGACGTCTTATGTACTATAACATTAACAATAAACCGCACTATTGTAGTGTATCTCTAACCAAGTCTCGAAATAAAATCCGCTCGATGGTCGCAAAACAGAGTTTTGTTGTTTTATATTAGAGTTAAGTTAAGACTAGCAGTTTTATCCAGTATGCAGTGTACATGTCAATGATTGTATCATAGCAGTTTTATCTAGTATGCAGTGTACATGTCAATGATTGTATCATAGCAGTTTTATCTAGTATGCAATGTACATGTCAATGGGTGTACAATAAAAGTTTTATCCAGTATGCAATCTAGGATGTGGTGAATATGTCACCATCCTAGACTTCAATATAACTCTTGGAATCTCCAATGTCATCTCAGTGGTCATAACAATATAAACACCAAAGGATAGATATCTCCTATCATCAAAGTTCTACTAAAACATTATCCAAGTTTTACTATAGGCGCTGGCTTGCGGAACGTTGGTGGTTCTACCCAGGTGCCCGCTAGTGCATGAAAATTGCCCGAAGGGGCATATGTTGTCTTCGGCCAACAATAGAGATGTTGGGAAGTCACCATATGACCTTAGCTGTTGGTGTGACTATAATCCAATTCAATTCCAGTACAGATGCCTGGAACTATCAACCCTCAGACCCACATCCAGACAGTGTACAGTTGTCTGGAATAAAACCCACAATATTTATTTTATTATGGCAAGGGAGCTGTGGCAATTAGCCCAGTGTTCTTCCCAGGAATTTATCAATTCTGTTTGTTTTTACTAATTTATTTTTATTCATCAAATTAAACTAGTTACTGTGCTCTTATTGTGACCTTTCTTCGTTGTTCTGCAAACAATGTGTAACCCTCCAATTTGATTTCAGATTCAGAAAACAGTTGAAAAACAATAACCCAGGGAGAGTTTCTGGATGAGACAATTTGATGCTATTTATGTCCTTGTAGACTACAGTAGTTACCCATCATTCTGTCTGGGGACCTTAGAAATGTATTAACAGAAGGAAAACAAAAGCTTCAAAGAGATATTTTATTCAGTATCTAAGATCACATGCTAGTATTACCATAGAAACATAAGTATCATGCAGAAATTGATTTGAATTTTGTTTAACAAGCTCACCAAAAAATTGTTAATTGTTAGTTTGTTTAGAGCCGCCCCAAGGAGAAGGGGAGGATACAAAGGAATACAGGAACTATGCCGTATTCTTTCTAATCACTAGATTCCTATGTTTGCAGAGGAAAGGATCCGCTACACGAGACAGTTAATGAGTCCAAGGACACTGAAGTAAATGGCACCAGTGAGGCTAGAACCCACAATCTCTGTATTTAGTCACACATGCTGTCCTCTGGGCCACTGCCACTCCAGAAAACATTTACTGATTATAGTCACACATGCTGTCCTCTGGGCCACTGCCACTCCAGAAAACATTTACTGATTATAGTCACACATGCTGTCCTCTGGGCCACTGCTGCTCCGGAAAACATTTACTGATTACAGTCACACATGCTGTCCTCTGGGCCACTGCCACTCCAGAAAACATTTACTGATTACAGTCACACATGCTGTCCTCTGGGCCACTGCCGCTCCGGAAAACATTGACTGATTATAGTCACACATGCTGTCCTCTGGGCCACTGCCGCTCCGGAAAACATTTACTGATTACAGTCACACATGCTGTCCTCTGGGCCACTGCCGCTCCGGAAAACATTTACTGATTATAGTCACACATGCTGTCCTCTGGGCCACTGCTGCTCCAGAAAACATTTACTGATTATAGTCACACATGCTGTCCTCTGGGCCACTGCTGCTCCAGAAAACATTTACTGATTATAGTCACACATGCTGTTCTCTGGGCCACTGCTGCTCCAGAAAACATTTACTGATTATAGTCACACATGCTGTCCTCTGGGCCACTGCTGCTCCAGAAAACATTTACTGATTATAGTCACACATGCTGTCCTCTGGGCCACTGCTGCTCTAGAAAACATTTACTGATTATAGTCACACATGCTGTCCTCTGGGCCACTGCTGCTCCAGAAAACATTTACTGATTATAGTCACACATGCTGTCCTCTGGGCCACTGCTGCTCCAGAAAACATTTACTGATTATAGTCACACATGCTGTCCTCTGGGCCACTGCTGCTCCAGAAAACATTTACTGATTATAGTCACACACGCTGTCCTCTGGGCCACTGCTGCTCCAGAAAACATTTACTGATTATAGTCACACACGCTGTCCTCTGGGCCACTGCTGCTCCAGAAAACATTTACTGATTATAGTCACACACGCTGTCCTCTGGGCCACTGCCGCTCCAGAAAACATTTACTGATTATAGTCACACATGCTGTCCTCTGGGCCACTGCCGCTCCAGAAAACATTTACTGATTATAGTCACACATGCCGTCCTCTGGGCCACTGCCGCTCCAGAAAACATTTACTGATTATAGTCACACATGCTGTCCTCTGGGCCACTGCCGCTCCAGAAAACATTTACTGATTATAGTCACACATGCTGTCCTCTGGGCCACTGCTGCTCCAGAAAACATTTACTGACAATAGTCGCACATGCTGATAATATATAATTTATATACTAAATACTAAATACATGCCTACTAGACTCCGCAACCGCCTCCGAAAGAGGTGATAATACGACGTTTCGGGGACACTTTCAATATATTTCGAAACCAACACATGAAACAGGAAGGGAAAACATTCCTACATCGTACCACATTCCCCGATTTTTGAAAAAGATCGAGTAGGGCCGAATTTTTTTTTTTATTAAATTCACACTTACCGTTGCTACTTCAATTTACTCTCCGCAACCGCATCGGAAGTGTCTCCAAAATGTTGTATTTTCACCTCTTTTTGGAGGCGGTTGCGGAGTCTAGTAGGCGTGAAATATTGCTCAGATTTAATTAAAAAATCTACAGATCAAAATAGAACATCAGACACACCATCAGACACGCCTTCAGACTCAGTCATAGACCATCAGACACACCTTCAGACTCAGTCATAGACCATCAGACTCAGCCACAGACCATCACAGAAAAATGCATGTTGATATAAGATTTCTAGCTAATTCTGCATCATTTTACACATCATGGGTCTAACCACCAGGGGGTTGTATTTTTGCCTAAATTTTGAGATGTCACCCAAACATGAAATTAAAAAAAGTTCAATCTGGTAAATATTTGTTAAATGTGTTTTAAATTGCAGATATTGGATCAATGAAGAATTTAAGCATGAATACATGTTGTAAAATCTGTTTATCTCTATGCCACGAACAAAAACATTACAATGGGACCTTATGGAAAATTAATTGTGGTGTGAGATGTTCAAACTCAGCCACAGACCATCAGACACACCATCAGACATACCTTCATACTCAGCCACAGACCATCAGACACACCTTCAAACTCAGCCACAGACCATCAGACACACCATCAGACTCAGCCACAGACCATCAGCCACACCATCAGACATACCTTCATACTCAGCCACAGACCATCAGACACACCTCCAGACTTAGCAACAGACCATCAGACACACCATCAGACTCAGCCACAGACCATCAGCCACACCATCAGACATACCTTCATACTCAGCCACAGACCATCAGCCACACCATCAGACTCACCTTCAAACTCAGCCACATACCATCAGACACACCTTCATACTCAGCCACAGACCATCAGCCACACCATCAGACTCAGAAAAACAGACCATCAGACACACCTTCAGACCCAGCCACAGACCATCAGACATACCTTCAGACTCGGTCACACCAAACACACCAGCAGACTCAAACACACCTCCACTCACATCAGACACACCTTCAGACGCACCCACAGACAATCAGACACACATCCAGACTCACATCAGACACACTTTCAGACTCAGTCACATTCCTACTCTAAAAAATGTCTGTATTTACCTGTTAAGACCGTGGTCATCGGGGTATCAGTTAAATGTTAGTTCCCGGCACTATAAGTACTACATGAACTTGATGTTCAGTAAAATTGTCAACGTTTTGCTCATGAAAACACAGAAAATATGTACAACATTTTCAGAACTACATACACAAATCATAGTTACATTCGTATAAATACTGACTCATACAGATTTGCATAATAAACCAGTAATAGATTTGACAAATTTAACTTTCAACACTAACCAAATTCACAGACATGCTTCCATGGGTGAATGACTATAACTTTGCAAAATAAAACAACTCTGAAATTATCTTTACACTAAATATAACATAATCAGAACAAAACTAAATCATCTGCATTCCCAGACATTCACAGGGGCAATACATATGTTGAAAGGTGAGGGGGCATCTGAAAAAAAAAGCCAAATGAAATGAGAGAATAAAAAAAAGGGCCGTAAAATCTATTTTAAGACAAACCCCTCCACACAACCACCACCCTCTCCCCTCTACTTTTCAATACAGAAAAAATATAGCACCATGTACATGTATATGTATAAGTCATTTTACATCAAATTTAATTTATAGCTAGAGCTGAGACACTGTCAAATTTAAGTGCAAAACATTGTCTACAAGAGCCTCCAAGAGCAAAGGCAAGATACTTTGCACTTGTGATGTATTCAATTTTAGAAAAGAAAAGAACAAAAAGACAACAACATGTAGATCAACAGATTTATGAATGCTACAGTGTTGATTAGGAATTGTTCTGACAAAACGAATTTTGATTTACCTGCTTGAATTCCATGTTTCTGTCCAAGTTTGTAGCAGGGCTATGTATTACTACACCATTCATACTGATCAGATTATCTTTTCTCTACACATAAATCCTCTGGTACATCAAACATCCCTCTCTCCCTTCCTGTTATTTCTTCTCCAGACATACTATCTATATCATTAAAGTCGGAGAGGCTTGATCTTATCAGATAGGACATTTCTGACGACCTTAGAACATCCTCCCTTCATCCTGGCAGTAATTTTTTGTCCAGACATAACATTTATATTCAGACATTTTATATTACTTTGTTGTCAATAATCACTTTTATCTCTCAGTTACAAAATGAGAATAAATAATAAATAATACCCCACAATGCCCCACAATGCTCCTTTTTATCCAGTCAGAATCAGTTTATATATCAATTTTCTCATGTTTCTCTAGATTAAAATATTTATACCCCCATGAAAGTTCAAAATATAACAATATTAATGTTCTTTTCATGATAAGATTATATAACAATTTATCATATTTCTTGTTCCCCAGTGGTCCCTAATGAGATTATGTAACTATTTTCTGCTATTCTTCTCCTTGTATTGGACTTTATTCAGACTAGTAGGTGTACCATTTGAGACTAAGCATCTCTGCCATCCATGATGTCAGTCCAATATCGGTTTCATTATTCAAATGACAAGTGAAGCAAGCAGAAAATTGCACAATCGGGAATTAAATGGATTTCTGTTCTCAGGTGTCAAGCAGATAGTATTATAACTGATGTGTCCCCCTAAATTCGCAAGGCTAAAAATGACATTTTTCAGTAAAACAAGAGCCTTAACTCTAGTGTTACTTATCCAATCTGACTGGTTTTCGAACTTTTCTGAGCTTTAATTGATATTATGACATTGACAAAGTTTGATAAAATGAAGGTGCTTGAGTATTCACAATGCTGAATTTGGCATTTTTCAATAATTCAAGGGGCCATAACTCTGGCGTTCCTGATCCAATATAGCTGTTTTTGGAACTTGTCCAATTAACAGTCTGGCTAAATTTGGTAAAGATCAAATATTAAATGAAGGTAATGGAGCGTTCACAAGGATAAAAATGACATTTTACAGTCAAACAAGCCATAACTCTGGTGTTACTAATCCGATCTAATTGGTTCTGAATTTGTCCGAGGTTTTAACTAAAATAAAGACCCTAATAAAGTTTGGTAAAGATAAAATTAAGAATGATCTGCTAGAGTGTTCACAAGGCAAAAGTTGATGGATGACAGACAGAGGGACGGACGATGGACAACACATCATCCCATAAGTTCTGCTGGCTGATGGCCGGTAGAGGTAAAAAAGTCATATCAGCCCTAAGGCTGATACCCAGGGACGTACTGTAATGCAACATGTTCATATGTGTTAGGAAGTATGTGATAAAGTATCGTATTTCAACATGTTTTAACCCTAAACTGATAAAAAGAAGAGTTGCGCGCAACATGGTGTCTCGCCTAAAATGACGTATCCACCAAACGTGTCTAAAATCTAGAGTTTATGCAACATCAAGTACTGTCTGCATTCAAAAGGGTAGCGTTCATAGTTTTCCATAAAAGGAGCTAAATGCAAATATTGATGAATGGACAGACATACCATCTCATAGACCAGATTTGGTCAAAAAATAGACATGTGTCCATATCAGGTTGTTACTTCATTATGCTAAATATAGGCTTTACTAATAGATACTCACAAATTAATGCTGGTATCTGCTTGTGATGTAATAATAGTACAGCTCCTTCCTGAAAAAATTGTGCACTTTGGGTTAAAAGCCTGAAACTTGACACACTGGTAGAGTTTGACATACTAAATCTTTCTGGCTATAGGGCCAAGCGCAACAAATTCAAGATGGCCACCAAATCCAAGATGGCCACCAAAATAATATGATTATTCTATTTGTTTGATATGGTAATTTTAACTCAAATGTTCATATTTTAGTGGTGTGAGATGTAAGGTTTCTTAAAATAATATTATTATGGTGTCAAAACTATTAATATTACGATAACATTCAAAATGGCGGCCTTAAAGCTAAAAGTTAAAAAGAGTTTTAAAATTTGACAATAGCTTTATTTAAATGCAAGTTCTTTTGGCCTTTACAATCAGAAAGGAAAGGTCAAATAAGGATCCCTAATGTATTGATTTAAAGTGTTAAAACAACGTCTAGAAAAAAGACAAGTATTTCTTCATTACCCAATTTTTCAAAACAAATCTGCACATACTCTGCTTTTCAAAGTTACACACCTTATGAGAACTAATATTCAAATAATTCCATGCAATTATCACTTAGTTGACTAGTCAGAAGTTGTCTTGTTACAGCTATGCAGAACATGTAACTAGGATGATTATCATCCTCTTTCGATAATACATGTACTCCACTTAAAAAATGTCATATTTCATCAGTTTTTGCGCACAATATGACCTATTTATGTGTTCACGTGCCGTAAAACACCATTCATTCATTCATTAAAAAATGTGTAAACTGTTCCAAGATATCTCGTTTGTGTACCTGAAAAGCTAATCACCACACCTACATAGTGCTGTACATCTTATTGCCACCTTTACACATTTACATCGGCCTCTGCATCCCTGTTCTGTCTGACACCCACATCTTAGTAGTTCTTGGCAAGCTTTAGAAGCTTCAGGAAGTACTGTCCACAATGGTTCCCAGATCTAGTCCAGCCCCAAAGACACGGGCATGGTAAAATAGCACTTGATTCCCAAGGACTGACCCCAACCATACCCAGCCTGGTATGCTACTCTCTTAGTGTGTTGAAGTAAAGCAGCAGATGTTGGTGGTATTAACTCGATTGATCTTCCTTTCTTTGTGAAGAGTCCTGGACCCGCGTACCTCATCTGATGTTTCTCGCGTGCTTGTCCTGTCGTACAAAAGCCCCACAAAGCGTTTCAGAATCGGCATCTTCTCTTCCAACTCTTGCAATGAAGGAGTACAGCCCAGTACATGAAAAGCTTCATTGACATCTGGACAAATGCTGCTTACTTACATACCGTTACCTCTGAAAAAGGAAGTTTGGTCACATCCTGTAAAAGCATGCATACCTGACAAATGCTTTCGACTTTCTGGACCCAGGGATTTGGATA